>JARQOC010000013.1:7875291-7880291 GCA_033576535.1 Allobates femoralis | reverse complement strand
TCACCTCCACCAGTCTCCCCACATTCATCACCTCCGCCGGTCTCCCCACATTCATCACCTCCGCCGGTCTCCCCACATTCATCCCCTCCGCTGTTCTTTCCTCATTCATCACCTCCACTGTTCCCCCCACACTCATCACCTCCGCCGGTCTCCCCACACTCGTCACCTCCGCCGGTCTCCCCACATTCATCCCCTCCGCTGTTCCCCCCACAATCATCACCTCCGCCGGTCTCCCCACATTCATCACCTCCGCCGGTCTCCCCACACTCATCACCTCCGCCGGTCTCCCCACACTCATCACCTCCGCCGGTCTCCCCACACTCATCACCTCCGCCGGTGTCCCCACATTCATCACCTCCGCCGGTCTCCCCACACTCATCACCTCCGCCGGTGTCCCCACATTCATCACCTCCGCCGGTCTCCCCACACTCATCCCCTCCGCCGTTCCCCCCACAATCATCACCTCCGCCGGTCTCCCCACATTCATCATCTCCGCCGTTCCCCCCACAATCATCACCTCCGCTGGTCTCCCCACATTCATCACCTCCGCCGGTCTCCCCACATTCATCACCTCCGCTGTTCCCCCCACACTCATCACCTCTGCCGGTCTCCCCACAATCATCACCTCCGCCGGTCTCCCCACACTCATCACCTCCGCCGGTCTCCCCACATTCATCACCTCCGCCGGTCTCCCCACATTCATCACCTACGCCGGTCTCCCCACATTCATCACCTCCGCCGGTCTCCCCACATTCATCACCTCCGCCGGTCTCCCCACATTCATCACCTCCGCCGGTCTCCCCACACTCATCACCTCCGCCGGTCTCCCCACATTCATCACCTCCGCCGGTCTCCCCACACTCATCACCTCCGCCGGTCTCCCCACACTCATCACCTCCGCCGGTCTCCCCACATTCATCACCTCCGCCGGTCTCCCCACATTCATCACCTCCGCCGGTCCCCCCACAATTGTCACCTCTGTTGGTCTCCCCACATTCGTCACGAACCCCGGTCACCCTATGTCATTATAATCAGACGGCAGTTACAGAAGGTGAAGAAGTCGTCACCCAGGCAGCAAACACTGGAACATTCCTGTAATATCAGGGCGTCTGTGTGATCACACGGTACATGGCATCACCATTACTGTGTAGATGAGGTCTAGTCACAATGTGCAGCCTGCAGATTCCTCACAGGACAGCAGAGGCCTCCACCATCAGGCAAGACAGGAAGTGAGGTGAGGTCAGCCTCCTCCTCAGCCTCCTGCTCAGCTCAGCCTCAGCCTCCTCCTCCTCCTTCCCTTGTCTTGTGCTGTGAAGAGGAGCACAAGTTGCTGTGCTCATTATGAGTCTTGTGAACACTCGCAGGGCCAGGGCAGCCATTGCCATAGCTATGATCCATCACTGCATGCAGAAGAAGAAGAAGAAGCGGAAGAAGAGGGCTTACTGGAGCAAGGACTTCCTGCAGAGCCGCGACTGCTCCTCCAGCTCCACACTCAACCCAGAGATTAAAGAGAACAACCCCAATGACTTCAGGGACATTTTACGGATGTCGGACGCCACCTTCAGCTACCTCCTGCGAGTGGTCACTCCGCTAATCCAGAAGCAGGACACCTGCATGAGGAAGTCCATCTCGGCGGAGCAGAGGCTGGTGGCCACGCTGCGATTCCTGGCCACCGGACGATCCTTCGAGGACCTGAAGTTTTCCACTGCGATCTCGCCCCAGGCGCTGGGCGTCATCATCCCGGAGACCTGCAACGCCATCGTCCAGATGCTGAAGGGACGGTACCTGAAGGTGGGTCACCCCCGGACCCTTTGTGCGCGGGGTTTTAGGCGATGTTCACACAATGCATTTTTGCTGTGTTTTTGGGCTCAGTTTTTACCTTGGTTTTATGCTAATCTGAACCTGCGGTTTTGATTCCCAGCCAAACCTGTGTGATTCAGGGAAAAGTTCCACACATTGGTTTACTGTCCCGGCAGAAACTAAAGCTTGCACAGGTTTTGCTGCGTTTGGAAAAAATGAGCCTCAGTTCTTTTCTGTTCTATGGGGAAAAAAAACTGCAAAAATGCAGTAAAAATGCAGGTTTTCTCCTTCCAAGATATCTGGATCCTCGAGTAACCCCATGGTTTTGCTGCAGCAAAATCTTCCAAGTGTGAACATAGTCTTAGGTTTCTTTTGAGGCTTATAGTGTCATTATAGTATTTGGGGGCACCATTCAGGAAAGGGGAATCTGAATAGCGTCCCTGGGTATTGATGCTTCTGATGTAACTTGTGCAAATCAGTTGACATCTTTTAGGGTACCGTTACACGTCGCAACATTGCACTTGCAATTTGCTGGTTGCAGTGAAATCATGGACACATTGTTACATTTGTACACAGCAACAAGATAGAACAATGTGTCCATGATTTCACTGCAACCAGCAAGTTGCAAATGCAATGTTGCGACGTGTAACGGTACACTTACTGTTGGAGAATCGAGCAAAAGAATGTCAGGTCTAGTGGTGTATCTAAAAGGGGCATGCAGGTGGTCGCCCTGGGTGCAGACAGCCTGGGGGACTCCAGTTGGCCACCTGATGCTGCTACCCAACATGTCTTCCGGTCAGTTGCATTTAGCCGCCAGGGAGACCTGCCTTCTGTACCTGGCTGGCATACAAAAATATGGCGAAGCACACATCTTTTTTGTTTTTAGTTTTGTTGTAAAAACACTTACCGTATATACTCGTGTATAAGCCGAGTTTTTCAGCCCAAAATTTGGGCTGAAAAGTCTCCCCCTCGACTTATACACGAGTCAATACGGGCGGGGGCTGTGGAGGCTGCAGGAGGCGGGGGAGGCTGCTGTATGAGCGGCCCCATCACGTGGGGCCGCTCATTAAATATGCACTGCTTCCCCCTGTCAATCAGCGGCAGGGGGAAGCAGTGCATATAGCCCCCAAATGCTGGCACTCGCCCGCCTTTGTAAGGGCCCCCCCCCCCGCTGGTTATATTACCATCCCGGCCTTCTGATCAGCGCCGCTCCTCGGTGCTCCGTTCGTCCGTCCTGCTGCATCCGGGATCTCCGGCCGTCGCAGGCATATGACGTCATCGCGCGACGGCCGGAGATCCCGGATGTAGCAGGACGGGAGCAGAGAGGACGGAGCGCCGAGGAGCAGCACTGATCAGAAGACCGGGATGGTAAGAGAAGCGGGGGGGGGGGGGGGCCCTTGCAAGGGGGGGGGAGTGCCAGCATTTGGGGGCTGCTGGGTACCCCCAGGGTGCTGCTGGGGACCCCTTGGGGGCTGCTGGGTACCCCCAGGGTGCTGCTGGGGACCCCCAGGGGGCTGCTGGGGACCCCCAGGGGGCTGCTATATGTACCCCTGGGGGCCTGCTGTATACCACTGGGGCTGCTGTATACTACCACTGGGGCTGCTGTATACTACCACTGGGGCTGCTGTATACTACCACTGGGGCTGCTGTATACTACCACTGGGGAGGCCTGTATACCACTGGGGGAACCTGTATACCACACTGCTGGGGGCTGTATACCTGTGCTGGGGTCCACCCTCGGCTTATACGAGTCAATAGGTTTTTCCAGATTTTTGGGGCAAAAGTAGGGGGGTCGGCTTATACACGGGTCGGCTTATACACGAGTATATACGGTACATAGTCCAGGGAAGCTGTTTTTTTATTGCCAGTGAAGGTAACTCACTGAAGGGGTTAGCAGCCAGTAGCTGCTTGGGTTACCCTTAGCTGGCAATAGAAAATGCAGCGGGAGCCCACATGTTTTTTTTTTGTAACCCCTAACCCTGTGTTTGGGGTTTTATTTATTGATTTTTTTTTTTTTAATTCATTAAAAACTAAAAAAAAATAACATGGGCTTCCCCATATTTTTGCATGCCAACCAGGTACAGCAGGCAGGTACGGGCTGCCCCCAACCCCCAGCTGCCTAGTTGTACCCAGCTGGGATACAAATATATAGCAAAGCCCTATTTTTAATAGTAAAAGAAAAAACTATGTGGGGCTTCGCCCTATTTTTGTGTCCAGCCAGGTCCAACTAGGCAGCTGGGGGCTGGAATTCGCAGCGCAGGGTGGGACAAGCTTTCGGCACCCCCCCCCCATACTGCGAACTGCAGTCCGCAGCTGCTCCAGAAAATGGCGCATTCACAGAGGCGCCATCTTCTGGCACTGTATCCAACTCTTCCAACGGCCCTGGTGGCGGGTGGCACGCTGAGTAATAATGAGGTTAGGGGCAACTTTGTATTATCAGCTGGCCCTAAGCCCGAAATTCATGGTGTCATGCCAATGTTATAAATAGCCACTATGAAAACACAACACAGAGAAAAATATTTTTATTAGAAATAAAACACAGCATTGGTGACTCCATCTTTATTAAAGAAAAGAACCCCCCCCCCTCCAACGCAGTCCAGGGTCGAAGGTCCCGCGACTTCCAATCCGGATCCAATATCATCTGATTAGTTTGATCAATCAGATGATCAATATCAGGACCTGAATCAGCTGTTAGATCAGCTGTTTAAGTTGCCCAACAAAACTGTACAGCTGCTGTCGTCGCGGGTGGTTTACACCATAGCTGATCTGACAGCTGTTTAAATCGCCCACAACACATCAGCTGATCGATACCGGCCAAGATAAGGTCCTGGCAGCAAACGGACATCTTCCCTTCGGTTCCAAGGACAGCCGGCGGAGGGGTGAGTAGTCTTTTTTATTTTTAAGACCTTTTGTTAACTTTTAGTTCATTTTCGGAGTGTATATACATACACTCGGACAGTGAAACACCATGTCACATGTGTGACACGGGGGAAAAACAAGGATTCTTCCTCCCCGCGTGACATGACTTCACCCTGCGCTCACGTTACAGGCACTGGAATAGATAATGTCTGAACGACGATGCGTATTCCTGCTCCGTAATACTCAGACATAGTTCACAGCAGTGACCTGGGAGTCAGAAATGCTTACGGGGTCTTCCCCATGCGGTTCCCATGTCATTTGAGGACTGTTCTTATACATCT
>JARQOC010000013.1:7778088-7875191 GCA_033576535.1 Allobates femoralis | reverse complement strand
GATGTCAGATGATAGTAAATGTTGGGATGTCATGAATTGCATCTGGGTCTTCTGACCATGATGTTGGGCCTTTGCTTTTAACTTTTCAGCAAAAACATGCTTGCTGTTGACAGAAGAGTTTTTGAGAAACGTAATGTTGACTTTGGTAAAAGTAATGACTTTCAAGAGAGCGTCAATGACGCACTCCTGCTATTAGAAATGGCCATGGCTGGAGAATGTGGGCATCGATCTCACTACCCCTCACATGCGAAGCGAGCGCTCTACCACTTGAGCTAATCCCCCATGCGTGATGGGTGTGCTTTTACGTTCTCGCCACTCTGATTTTTCCTATTGACATAACAGTTTTGGCAAAATGCAGTTTTGACATCTATAAAGGAGCTCACTTAGTAGAGGATGAAGGAACTTCACCCCCTCCATGTATGAAAAAGATTGATGCTGGAGAATGCGGGCATCGATCCCGCTGCCTCTCACATGCAATGCGAGCGCTCTACCACTTGAGCTAATCCCCCAAGACAACAACATAGCATTTGTTTTTTTCTTTGAGTAGAAGTATGTTTGTTGTTGGTGAAATGTATTGGCAAAGTCTATAAAAGAAACTGCTTAGCAGAGGATGGTTTCGATCCATCGACTTCTGGGTTATGGGCCCAGCACGCTTCCGCTGCGCCACTCTGCTATTGGACAGATGTGGTCTGAGGACGAGTCGAATAATTGACTGGCTTTTGGCAAGTGCCTAAAAGGGAAGTGGTCTATCCAAAGTAATCCCTCAGCAGGAGCTCATAAGTTGGCGACTCGAGCCGTCCTGGGGATCAGCAATTGTCGCCTTGTTTTCGCTGTTTTCTTATTGTCATATTATTGTTCAACAGGTCATCTGAGAAACGTGTTTTTTCTGGCTGACGATTCACGGAAAGCTGCTGATTTTTGTGTCTCTGTGGTGCAATCGGTTAGCGCATTCGGCTGTTAACTGAAAGGTTGGTGGTTCAAGCCCACCCAGGGACGAGGGTCTCTTTTGCTAGCGTCACATCCTACAGTTGAAGAAGAGTCGCCTTCGGCTCACAGCTGCTCTTCCGCCAAAAAGCTCTGTTGCTTGCTACCAATGTTTGAGTTCCCGAGGTTGAAGAAAGGAGATTTTTCTTGGACATGCTGTCTCTAGATGGACCAGAAGGAGCCTGCAAGATGAAACATTTGACAGAATACTCAAAAACATCCTTCGAGCCGGAATTGAACCAGCGACCTAAGGATTGCTAACATACAACTACAGTCCTCCGCTCTACCAGCTGAGCTATCGAAGGCTTGATTTGACCATAGTTGAAAGCTTCCAAATTGTCGCAGTTGGAGACGTGAGCAAGAAATAAGAAAATGCAATCACATCCTCAAAACTCTGCAAACCATTGCTCTGGAGAATGCGGGCATCAATCCCGCTACCTCTCGCATGCTAAGCGAGCGCTCTACCACTTGAGCTAATCCCCCTTGCTACACACGTTTGTTTGTAGTCTTTCACTATGCACCATAGCTATTTTTCAGTAGCGTCAGATGACTTAATTGTTTTCTTATTGATCTTTTTTTTTTTTTTTTTTTTTTTTAAGTGTGCTTTTTTTCTTGATATAATAGACATTCATCTGAGGAGTGTACAAGGTGAAGGGTGGCCTAATAAACAGGAATGCAGCTCCTTAGCTAGTCCGATACACATGTAAGGAGACCTGAGCGGTGAGGAGCGATAAAAACCTTAATGGTTTGGAGAAGGAAGTTGCGATGTAGCACAATAGCATGAAAAACCTTTGGCCTTTTTAGGTTGTACAGCCGAAAGATGTCAGATGATAGTAAATGTTGGGATGTCATGAATTGCATCTGGGTCTTCTGACCATGATGTTGGGCCTTTGCTTTTAACTTTTCAGCAAAAACATGCTTGCTGTTGACAGAAGAGTTTTTGAGAAACGTAATGTTGACTTTGGTGAAAGTAATGACTTTCAAGAGAGCGTCAATGACGCACTCCTGCTATTAGAAATGGCCATGGCTGGAGAATGTGGGCATCGATCTCACTACCCCTCACATGCGAAGCGAGCGCTCTACCACTTGAGCTAATCCCCCATGCGTGATGGGTGTGCTTTTACGTTCTCGCCACTCTGATTTTTCCTATTGACATAACAGTTTTGGCAAAATGCAGTTTTGACATCTATAAAGGAGCTCACTTAGTAGAGGATGAAGGAACTTCACCCCCTCCATGTATGAAAAAGATTGATGCTGGAGAATGCGGGCATCGATCCCGCTGCCTCTCACATGCAAAGCGAGCGCTCATACCACTTGAGCTAATCCCCCAAGACAACAACATAGCATTTGTTTTTTTCTTTGAGTAGAAATATGTTTGTTGTTGGTGAAATGTATTGGCAAAGTCTATAAAAGAAACTGCTTAGCAGAGGATGGTTTCGATCCATCGACTTCTGGGTTATGGGCCCAGCACGCTTCCGCTGCGCCACTCTGCTATTGGACAGATGTGGTCTGAGGACGAGTCGAATAATTGACTGGCTTTTGGCAAGTGCCTAAAAGGGAAGTGGTCTATCCAAAGTAATCCCTCAGCAGGAGCTCATAAGTTGGCGACTCGAGCCGTCCTGGGGATCAGCAATTGTCGCCTTGTTTTCGCTGTTTTCTTATTGTCATATTATTGTTCAACAGGTCATCTGAGAAACGTTGTTTTTTCTGGCTGACGATTCACGGAAAGCTGCTGATTTTCGTGTCTCCGTGGCGCAATCGGTTAGCGCATTCGGCTGTTAACTGAAAGGTTGGTGGTTCAAGCCCACCCAGGGACGAGGTCTCTTTTGCTAGCGTCACATCCTACAGTTGAAGAAGGTTCCCCTTCGGCTCACAGCTGCTCTCCCGCCAAAATGCTCTGTTGTTGCTACCAATGTTTGAGTTCCCGAGGTTGAAGAAAGGAGATTTTTCTTGGACATGCTGTCTCTAGATGGACCAGAAGGAGCCTGCAAGATGAAACATTTGACAGAATACTCAAAAACATCCTTCGAGCCGGAATTGAACCAGCGACCTAAGGATTGCTAACATACAACTACAGTCCTCCGCTCTACCAGCTGAGCTATCGAAGGCTTGATTTGACCATAGTTGAAAGCTTCCAAATTGTCGCAGTTGGAGACGTGAGCAAGAAATAAGAAAATGCAATCACATCCTCAAAACTCTGCAAACCATTGCTCTGGAGAATGCGGGCATCAATCCCGCTACCTCTCGCATGCTAAGCGAGCGCTCTACCACTTGAGCTAATCCCCCTTGCTACACACGTTTGTTTGTAGTCTTTCACTATGCACCATAGCTATTTTTCAGTAGCGTCAGATGACTTAATTGTTTTCTTATTGATCTTTTTTTTTTTTTTTTTTTTTTTAAGTGTGCTTTTTTTCTTGATATAATAGACATTCATCTGAGGAGTGTACAAGGTGAAGGGTGGCCTAATAAACAGGAATGCAGCTCCTTAGCTAGTCCGATACACATGTAAGGAGACCTGAGCGGTGAGGAGCGATAAAAACCTTAATGGTTTGGAGAAGGAAGTTGCGATGTAGCACAATAGCATGAAAAACCTTTGGCCTTTTTAGGTTGTACAGCCGAAAGATGTCAGATGATAGTAAATGTTGGGATGTCATGAATTGCATCTGGGTCTTCTGACCATGATGTTGGGCCTTTGCTTTTAACTTTTCAGCAAAAACATGCTTGCTGTTGACAGAAGAGTTTTGAGAAACGTAATGTTGACTTTGGTAAAGTAATGACTTTCAAGAGAGCGTCAATGACGCACTCCTGCTATTAGAAATGGCCATGGCTGGAGAATGTGGGCATCGATCTCACTACCCCTCACATGCGAAGCGAGCGCTCTACCACTTGAGCTAATCCCCCATGCGTGATGGGTGTGCTTTTACGTTCTCGCCACTCTGATTTTTCCTATTGACATAACAGTTTTGGCAAAATGCAGTTTTGACATCTATAAAGGAGCTCACTTAGTAGAGGATGAAGGAACTTCACCCCCTCCATGTATGAAAAAGATTGATGCTGGAGAATGCGGGCATCGATCCCGCTGCCTCTCACATGCAAAGCGAGCGCTCTACCACTTGAGCTAATCCCCCAAGACAACAACATAGCATTTGTTTTTTTCTTTGAGTAGAAATATGTTTGTTGTTGGTGAAATGTATTGGCAAAGTCTATAAAAGAAACTGCTTAGCAGAGGATGGTTTCGATCCATCGACTTCTGGGTTATGGGCCCAGCACGCTTCCGCTGCGCCACTCTGCTATTGGACAGATGTGGTCTGAGGACGAGTCGAATAATTGACTGGCTTTTGGCAAGTGCCTAAAAGGGAAGTGGTCTATCCAAAGTAATCCCTCAGCAGGAGCTCATAAGTTGGCGACTCGAGCCGTCCTGGGGATCAGCAATTGTCGCCTTGTTTTCGCTGTTTTCTTATTGTCATATTATTGTTCAACAGGTCATCTGAGAAACGTGTTTTTTCTGGCTGACGATTCACGGAAAGCTGCTGATTTTCGTGTCTCGTGGCGCAATCGGTTAGCGCATTCGGCTGTTAACTGAAAGGTTGGTGGTTCAAGCCCACCCAGGGACGAGGGTCTCTTTTGCTAGCGTCACATCCTACAGTTGAAGAAGGTTCCCCTTCGGCTCACAGCTGCTCTCCCGCCAAAATGCTCTGTTGCTTGCTACCAATGTTTGAGTTCCCGAGGTTGAAGAAAGGAGATTTTTCTTGGACATGCTGTCTCTAGATGGACCAGAAGGAGCCTGCAAGATGAAACATTTGACAGAATACTCAAAAACATCCTTCGAGCCAGAATTGAACCAGCGACCTAAGGATTGCTAACATACAACTACAGTCCTCCGCTCTACCAGCTGAGCTATCGAAGGCTTGATTTGACCATAGTTGAAAGCTTCCAAATTGTCGCAGTTGGAGACGTGAGCAAGAAATAAGAAAATGCAATCACATCCTCAAAACTCTGCAAACCATTGCTCTGGAGAATGCGGGCATCGATCCCGCTACCTCTCGCATGCTAAGCGAGCGCTCTACCACTTGAGCTAATCCCCCTTGCTACACATCGTTTGTTTGTAGTCTTTCACTATGCACCATAGCTATTTTTCAGTAGCGTCAGATGACTTAATTGTTTTCTTATTGATCTTTTTTTTTTTTTTTTTTTTTTTAAGTGTGCTTTTTTTCTTGATATAATAGACATTCATCTGAGGAGTGTACAAGGTGAAGGGTGGCCTAATAAACAGGAATGCAGCTCCTTAGCTAGTCCGATACACATTAAGGAGACCTGAGCGGTGAGGAGCGATAAAAACCTTAATGGTTTGGAGAAGGAAGTTGCGATGTAGCACAATAGCATGAAAAACCTTTGGCCTTTTTAGGTTGTACAGCCGAAAGATGTCAGATGATAGTAAATGTTGGGATGTCATGAATTGCATCTGGGTCTTCTGACCATGATGTTGGGCCTTTGCTTTTAACTTTTCAGCAAAAACATGCTTGCTGTTGACAGAAGAGTTTTTGAGAAACGTAATGTTGACTTTAACAGATGATAGTCAATGTCTGGAATGGTGCTGAGAATTGGCATCGATCTCATCTCTGACCAGCTCTTGGTACCTATTTGCTTTTAACTTTTCAGCACTAAACATTGTTTGCTTTGACATAACAGTTTTTGAAAATGAATTTTGACTCTGTAAAAGGAGCTCACTTAGTAGAGGATGAAGGAACTTCACCCCCTCCATGTATGAAAAAGATTGATGCTGGAGAATGCGGGCATCGATCCCGCTGCCTCTCACATGCAAAGCGAGCGCTCTACCACTTGAGCTAATCCCCCAAGACAACAACATAGCATTTGTTTTTTTCTTTGAGTAGAAATATGTTTGTTGTTGGTGAAATGTATTGGCAAAGTCTATAAAAGAAACTGCTTAGCAGAGGATGGTTTCGATCCATCGACTTCTGGGTTATGGGCCCAGCACGCTTCCGCTGCGCCACTCTGCTATTGGACAGATGTGGTCTGAGGACGAGTCGAATAATTGACTGGCTTTTGGCAAGTGCCTAAAAGGGAAGTGGTCTATCCAAAGTAATCCCTCAGCAGGAGCTCATAAGTTGGCGACTCGAGCCGTCCTGGGGATCAGCAATTGTCGCCTTGTTTTCGCTGTTTTCTTATTGTCATATTATTGTTCAACAGGTCATCTGAGAAACGTGTTTTTTCTGGCTGACGATTCACGGAAAGCTGCTGATTTTCGTGTCTCTGTGGCGCAATCGGTTAGCGCATTCGGCTGTTAACTGAAAGGTTGGTGGTTCAAGCCCACCCAGGGACGAGGGTCTCTTTTGCTAGCGTCACATCCTACAGTTGAAGAAGGTTCCCCTTCGGCTCACAGCTGCTCTCCCCGCCAAAATGCTCTGTTGCTTGCTACCAATGTTTGAGTTCCCGAGGTTGAAGAAAGGAGATTTTTCTTGGACATGCTGTCTCTAGATGGACCAGAAGGAGCCTGCAAGATGAAACATTTGACAGAATACTCAAAAACATCCTTCGAGCCAGAATTGAACCAGCGACCTAAGGATTGCTAACATACAACTACAGTCCTCCGCTCTACCAGCTGAGCTATCGAAGGCTTGATTTGACCATAGTTGAAAGCTTCCAAATTGTCGCAGTTGGAGACGTGAGCAAGAAATAAGAAAATGCAATCACACCCTCAAAACTCTGCAAACCATTGCTCTGGAGAATGCGGGCATCGATCCCGCTACCTCTCGCATGCTAAGCGAGCGCTCTACCACTTGAGCTAATCCCCCTTGCTACACATGTTTGTTTGTAGTCTTTCACTATGCACCATAGCTATTTTTCAGTAGCGTCAGATGACTTAATTGTTTTCTTATTGATCTTTTTTTTTTTTTTTTTTTTTAAGTGTGCTTTTTTTCTTGATATAATAGACATTCATCTGAGGAGTGTACAAGGTGAAGGGTGGCCTAATAAACAGGAATGCAGCTCCTTAGCTAGTCCGATACACATATACGGAGACCTGAGCGGTGAGGAGCGATAAAAACCTTAATGGTTTGGAGAAGGAAGTTGCGATGTAGCACAATAGCATGAAAAACCTTTGGCCTTTTTAGGTTGTACAGCCGAAAGATGTCAGATGATAGTAAATGTTGGGATGTCATGAATTGCATCTGGGTCTTCTGACCATGATGTTGGGCCTTTGCTTTTAACTTTTCAGCAAAAACATGCTTGCTGTTGACAGAAGAGTTTTTGAGAAACGTAATGTTGACTTTACAGATGATAGTAAATGTTGGGATGTCATGAATTGCATCTGGGTCTTCTGACCATGATGTTGGGCCTTTGCTTTTAACTTTTCAGCAAAAACATGCTTGCTGTTGACAGAAGAGTTTTTGAGAAACGTAATGTTGACTTTGGTAAAAGTAATGACTTTCAAGAGAGCGTCAAAGACGCACTCCTGCTATTAGAAATGGCCATGGCTGGAGAATGTGGGCATCGATCCCACTACCCCTCACATGCGAAGCGAGCGCTCTACCACTTGAGCTAATCCCCCATGCGTGATGGGTGTGCTTTTACATTCTCGCCACTCTGATTTTTCCTATTGACATAACAGTTTTGGCAAAATGCAGTTTTGACATCTATAAAGGAGCTCACTTAGTAGAGGATGAAGGAACTTCACCCCCTCCATGTATGAAAAAGATTGATGCTGGAGAATGCGGGCATCGATCCCGCTGCCTCTCACATGCAAAGCGAGCGCTCTACCACTTGAGCTAATCCCCAAGACAACAACATAGCATTTGTTTTTTTCTTTGAGTAGAAGTATGTTTGTTGTTGGTGAAATGTATTGGCAAAGTCTATAAAAGAAACTGCTTAGCAGAGGATGGTTTCGATCCATCGACTTCTGGGTTATGGGCCCAGCACGCTTCCGCTGCGCCACTCTGCTATTGGACAGATATGATCTGAGGACGAGTCGAATAATTGACTGGCTTTTGGCAAGTGCCTAAAAGGGAAGTGTCCGCGCTGCTGAAATCCCAAGAAAACAATCCGGAAACCATATGTAGGTTGCATCAATCATCCATTTATTCCTTTCCTACGCGTTTCAACACTGTCCTAGTGTCTTCCTCAGGGATATTACATGTCAGCTCTTAACAAGGTTTATATAGCCCCTGTACATGGCATTTAGGGGTGTGTTAGCACATGCTGATGATGTCAAAATCATCATTAAAGTGGGCGGAGCCCAATTCGATGATGTCAAAATCGTCATCAAAGTGGGAGGAGCCTAATTTTTGGCTCCAAAACAGTAAAAACAAGTTTCTGTGGAGCATTTTACATCGTACAATGATATACAAGTTGATAAAAATATGACTAAACAAATGGTATAAAAAACGTTCTGAAATTTGCTGCGGAAAAGTAAATAAAACCTTCAGTAATAAGAACAGGAAAAAAAATATATATATAATATCATTGTACGATGTAAAATGCTCCACAGAAACTTGTTTTTACTGTTTTGGAGCCAAAAATTAGGCTCCTCCCACTTTGATGACGATTTTGACATCATCGAATTGGGCTCCGCCCACTTTAATGACGATTTTGACATCATCAGCATGTGCTAACACACCCCTAAATGCCATGTACAGGGGCTATATAAACCTTGTTAAGAGCTGACATGTAATATCCCTGAGGAAGACACTAGGACAGTGTTGAAACGCGTAGGAAAGGAATAAATGGATGATTGATGCAACCTACATATGGTTTCCGGATTGTTTTCTTGGGATTTCAGCAGCGCGGACACTGATACACCATTTCCCCTGAGGTAACTTCTGGATGATTCCCACGTGCATGTGGAAGGTGGAAGTCCTGCAGCAGCTGCATTTAATGCCAAATGCTTTTACACCAGTTGTGGGTCTCACAACTGTGCTAGGTGAGTGAATTCATACCCACCGCATACATTAGTGTCACTAGTGATAGGGCACTATTGCGCCTCTTGTTCCCCCCCCTATTTTTTTACTTTGATACAGTTGGTTATCGTTGACGTGGGGAATCAGCGGTTTCCTGGGCGTTTTGGACCCAAGTGGAATAAGGGTGCTGCATAAACTGTGTGACAGGATGGATTATCTGAGAGGAAGATTTGTTTCCAGAGAGAAACTGATACAAAGAACTATTGGAACTGTACATACTAACTGTGATGAGACTGAGAATAGCCCTGTGTCCCTCAATGAGGAAGAGACCAGACTTATGAAAGAATTACTACACAATTTGGAAGATGCACTCAAAAGGGAAGTGCAATATGGTATAGATGCCAGATTTTTAACAGTTTATATTGAGGAGAACATTTGCCCAAGGGGACTCAGGCTTGTGCTAAACTCGCCTTTCCCAGACGATACTGAATTTACTACTAACTGGAATTTTATTTTAAAGCAATGTATGAGAACGCTATTGAGTATATTATGTGATAAGAGGTCTAAGCTGGCAGACATAGCCACACAAGAGATCAATAGAATCAGTGATAACCTGAATAAATATAGTGCGAACACTGAATATAAAAGGATATATGCCAGTATCAGTACCAGTCTGGTCCAAACAGAACATGACACTGTCATGAGGAAATCACGAAAATTAAATAGGGACAGACAGGATTATGCTACAAATAAACCAGGAGAGGAGAATAATACATATAGAAAGTCAAGAAACACATCTCAGCAGAAGGGACCGAGGGATAGGAGTTTCTCTAATAGCTCAAGGAGAGCCTACAGCAACAATAATAGAAGGGGTAACCACAATGATGGACATATACCACATGATAACATCTCTATGGGGAAGAAGGCCACCCCTAAAAAGTCTGAGAGTATACCACTAAATTCTGACATTATTGAAGTGATATCCCCAAAATCAATACCCACCAATGATATAGACATAATGGAAGAGGAGGAGTTAGAAGAGGGATCAAGTATATTGCCTGATGATCTTTTTGATGAGGGTGGTTTTGTAAAAGTAGACAAAATACTGAGTAAAGAGACACCAAAAATTATTGATGCCCAGCAAGAAGGGATCAATACTTTGGTAACCCAATCTACCCAAAAAAATGTGATAACAACTATAGCACAGATACATAATGTCAGAGAAAATAATGCAGAATCTATAACAGTAAATGAAGCCATAACAAGTGATGAGGAGCATCTGAAACAGATCAGGGAACTTATAAACAAAATAAACAGAGAGAGGCCATTAAGTCCGATTAAATTACATGAGAAAAGCAGATATAACACAACGACCACAACTCCAGAAATTAATCTAATGGGGGTAACAGATCATATAACAGAACAAATAGATCTAATAAACATGGATGAAATTCCATTTATTTCCACAGATAAAGACCTCCCTACACATAAGGTTATACTGGATAACTCAAAAAATAAAAATAATGGAGTAGTACCTTTTTTAGCTGCAGCCAGGTCAACAAATCAGGAAATAACGAGATTCTTCAGCCCATTAGGAGGCAAAAGAAAAAAAGAGGATGTAGAGGAAAAAGAAAAAAGGAAAAAAGTAAAAATAAGCTTTCGGGATTAAATGAGAATAACATAATAAACCTTTCCAGTTATGTACCCTCTAAAGATGAAGAGAAACTCCTTAATAAGGGCCTACACTTCTGCCCCTCATATCAGCCTGATGATTTTGAATTATTTATCGACGTCCACCATTTTATAAGAAAATTAACACTGAAAAGACATTTTGCCCTAAAACCTGAGAATGAAACAGTAACCACAGAAGTAGTTACTCCTGATAAAACGTTAAAGGTAAAATCTAATTTTTACCCCTTGGAGAGTAGAGGCCATATACTTGAAGCCTTTCAGGACATTCTTTTAAATGACTTGAAAAAAGAAAACCTAATAAAGAATAACTCAATGGGTAAGAATAAAGACAATCTAACAAAAGAAGAGAAAATGGCCTTGAAAAAACTTAGAGACAATAAAAATATTGTCATACGGGCTGCTGACAAAGGGGGAGGCATTGTAATCCAAGATTTTACAGAGTATAAAGCTGAAGCACTAAGACTTTTGTCTGATGCCAAATACTATAGAAAGATCAAAAAAGATCCCTATCCAGCTCTCACGAAAATATATAATCAGAAAATAAATATGGCCCATAAACAAAATATCATTGATACATCTCTCAAAAAATTCCTTATAAAAAACCAACCAGCCACACCATTCATGTACCATCTCCCCAAAATACATAAGAGGCTCAACAACCCTCCTGGTAGGCCTATCATCTCGGGTATTAATTCATTGACTAGTAATTTATCAATGTATATAGATAAAAAGCTTCAAAAATATGTGATAAATCTACCCAGTTTCCTAAAAGACTCGACAGAACTGATAAAAACCTTGAAAGATATCAAATGGAAAGATTCCTTTATCTTGGTCACTATGGATGTCACTTCCTTGTACACCAACATCAGGCATGAGACAGGAATCATGTGTGCAGAATTTTATTTGAAGGAAGACCTAGAAATGAGGGATGCAACCATTGATTTTGTACTGGATGGACTAAAATTTATACTCAATAATAATTTTTTCACTTTTGAAGGTGACATGTATCATCAGACCTATGGAACAGCCATGGGGTCTAAAACAGCGTGTTCATACGCAAACCTATTCATGGGT
The DNA here is from genome assembly GCA_033576535.1 of Allobates femoralis. Classification (NCBI taxonomy): domain Eukaryota; kingdom Metazoa; phylum Chordata; class Amphibia; order Anura; family Aromobatidae; genus Allobates; species Allobates femoralis. Next base: position 7,863,528 of record JARQOC010000013.1, on the reverse strand, counting down.
ATGTTTGAAAGACTCTATATTAATAAGAGTAATGATGATGGTCTAGTGGTATATAAACGTTTTATAGATGATATATTCTTCATATGGGATACCGAGAAGGGAGATTTACAAGGTTTTTTGAATGAAATCATGACCAACAATTGGGGCCTTGAATTTGAACCCACTGTGCATAGAACAACTATAAACTTTTTGGACCTAACAATCTTTATCCAAGACTCTGAAATATGCACTAAAACATATTTCAAGTCAACGGACAGAAATTCGTATATAAACTTCGCCAGTGGTCATTATACCAAATGGCTCCGGAACATTCCTTCTAATCAATTCTTGAGAATAAAAAAGAATTGTACAACAAATGAAGATTACAGAGAACAATCTGAGATCTTGGAAAGAAAATTTAAAGTCAGGGGTTACCCTAGCAAACTAATAAATAAAGCACAAAAAGGGAGCAGCAGAGTACCCCAAAATATTCTCCTGCAACCAAAGAAAAAACAGCAGACGGATAAAGATTTCTCCCTGAATTTTATCACAACGTATAACAAATACCATAAAAACATCAGAAAATGCCTCACCACACATTGGCATTTACTAAAAAAAGATCCCATCTTAAGGTCCATCATCCCTAACACACCCGGTATTACATATAGGAGAGCCCCCAATATTAAAAACATGGTAGCTCCCAGCCGTCTGAGAGAGAGATTCACCACCAAAAAAAGTGAGCCAACCACCATCATGACAAAAAGGTGCAACAGAAAGAAATGTCTGTGCTGCAGGAATATTCAACAGAGATCAAATATCACATCCTCTACCACACAAAAATCCTATCCAATTAAGCATAATATGGATTGTACAACTGGGTACATTATTTACCTCCTAGAATGTCCATGTCACCTCCAATATGTGGGCAGAACTATAAGATCGCTACATGAGCGACTCAATAAACATCGAGCCAACATTAAAAATGGTTTTAAATTCCATGGGGTATCAAACCACTTCAGTACGCACCACAATAGGGACCCCACATGTTTAGAAATTACACCAATTGACCACATACCTGCCAATACAAACAACAGATTTGAGGTCCTGAAAAAACGTGAAAAATTCTGGATGTACCGACTAGATACATTAAAACCCAAGGGTCTGAACATCATCTCTGAGCTCATATGATAACCACTGTTAAATAGATTCACAGATTATATACATTCTGATACTCAGACACTCACGGAACTTCTATTTATTTATTTACTAGTAAAAAGGCCCGATGCAATTGCATCGGGAGCAGGGTGAAATGAATTGTGTGTATACAGGCGGGCCAGTGGGTAGCAGAGTATACAGGGGGCTCTGTGGGTAGCAGAGTATACAGACGGCTCTGAGGGTAGGAGATTATACAGGTGACTCTGTGGGTAGTAAAGTATACAGGCGGCTCTGTGGGTAGCAGAGTATACAGGTGGGTCTGTGGGTAGTGGAGTATACAGGCGTGTGTGGTGGTGGTGGCAGAGTATACAGGTGTGTGTGGTGGTGGTGGCAGAGTATATAGGTGTCTGTGGTGGCATAGTATACAGGCATCTGTGTGGTGGCAGAGTATACAGGTGTCTGTGGTGGTGGCGGCAGAGTATACAGGCGTGTGTGTGGGTGGCAGAGTGTACAGGCGTGTGTGGTGGTGGCGGCAGAGTATACAGGCGTGTGTGGTGGTGGCGGCACAGTATACAGGCGGGTGTGGTGGTGGCGGCAGAGTGTACAGGCGTGTGTGGTGGTGGCGGAAGAGTGTACAGGCATGTGTGGTGGTGGCGGCAGAGTGTACAGGCGTGTGTGGTGGTGGCAGAGTGTACAGGCGTGTGTGGTGGTGGGAGAGTGTACAGGCGTGTGTGGTGGTGTGCAGAGTATACAGGCAGGTGTGGTGGTGGCGGCAGAGTATAGAGGCGTCTGTGGTGGTGGCAGAGTGTACAGGTGTGTGTGGTGGTGGCAGAGTATACAGGCGTGTGTGGTGGTGGCAGAGTGTACAGGCGTGTGTGGTGGTGGCAGAGTGTACAGGCGTGTGTGGTGGTGGCAGAGTATACAGGCAGGTGTGGTGGTGGCGGCAGAGTATACAGGCGTCTGTGGTGGGGGCAGAGTGTACAGGTGTGTGTGGTGGTGGCAGAGTATACAGGCGTGTGTGGTGGTGGCGGCAGAGTATACAGGCGTGTGTGGTGGTGGCGGCAGAGTATACAGGCGTGTGTGGTGGTGGCGGCAGAGTATACAGGCGGGTGTGGTGGTGGCGGCACAGTATACAGGCGGGTGTGGTGGTGGCGGCAGAGTATACAGGCGTCTGTGGTGGTGGCAGAGTATACAGGCATGTGTGGTGGTGGCAGAGTATACAGGCGTCTGTGCTGGTGGCGGCAGAGTATACAGGCGTGTGTGGTGGTGGCAGAGTATACAGGCGTGTGTGGTGGTTGCGGCAGAGTATACAGGCGTGTGTGGTGGTGGCGGCAGAGTATACAGGCGTGTGTGGTGGTGGCGGCACAGTATACAGGCGGGTGTGGTGGTGGCGGCAGAGTGTACAGGCGTGTGTGGTGGTGGCGGCAGAGTGTACAGGCGTGTGTGGTGGTGGGGGCAGAGTGTAGAGGCGTGTGTGGTGGTGGCAGAGTGTACAGGCGTGTGTGGTGGTGGCAGAGTGTACAGGCGTGTGTGGTGGTGGCAGAGTGTACAGGCAGGTGTGGTGGTGGCGGCAGAGTATACAGGCGTCTGTGGTGGCGGCAGAGTGTACAGGTGTGTGTGGTGGTGGCAGAGTGTACAGGCGTGTGTGGTGGTGGCAGAGTGTACAGGCGTGTGTGGTGGCGGCAGAGTGTACAGGCGTGTGTGGTGGCGGCAGAGTGTACAGGCGTGTGTGGTGGCGGCAGAGTGTACAGGGGTGTGTGGTGGCGGCAGAGTGTACAGGCGTGTGTGGTGGTGGCAGAGTGTACAGGCGTGTGTGGTGGCGGCAGAGTGTAGAGGCGTGTGTGGTGGTGGCAGAGTGTACAGGCGTGTGTGGTGGCGGCAGAGTGTACAGGCGTGTGTGGTGGCGGCAGAGTGTACAGGCGTGTGTGGTGGCGGCAGAGTGTAGAGGCGTGTGTGGTGGCGGCAGAGTGTAGAGGCGTGTGTGGTGGCGGCAGAGTGTACAGGCGTGTGTGGTGGTGGCAGAGTGTACAGGCGTGTGTGGTGGTGGCGGCAGAGTGTACAGGCGTGTGTGGTGGAGTGTACAGGCGTGTGTGGTGGCGGCAGAGTGTACAGGCGTGTGTGGTGGGGGCAGAGTGTACAGGCGTGTGTGGTGGTGGTGGCGGCAGAGTGTACAGGCGTGTGTGGTGGCGGCAGAGTGTACAGGCGTGTGTGGTGGTGGCAGAGTGTACAGGCGTGTGTGGTGGTGGCGGCAGAGTGTACAGGCGTGTGTGGTGGAGTGTACAGGCGTGTGTGGTGGCGGCAGAGTGTACAGGTGTGTGTGGTGGCGGCAGAGTGTACAGGCGTGTGTGGTGGTGGCGGCAGAGTGTACAGGCGTGTGTGGTGGTGGCGGCAGAGTGTACAGGCGTGTGTGGTGGCAGAGTGTACAGGCGTGTGTGGTGGCAGAGTATACAGGCGTGTGTGGTGGTGGAGTATACAGGCGTGTGTGGTGGTGGCAGAGTGTAGAGGCGTGTGTGGTGGTGGAGTATACAGGTGTCTGTGGTGGTGGCAGAGTATACAGGCGTGTGTGGTGGTGGAGTATACAGGCGTCTGTGGTGGTGGCAGAGTGTACAGGCGTGTGTGGTGGTGGAGTATACAGGTGTCAGTGGTGCGCTCGTGCAAGGCAGGGGTTAAAAAAAATAAAAAAAGATTATGCTCACCTCACCCCGAGCCCCGCCGTCTTCTGCCGTGTTCCGCCGTCTTCTGCCGTGTTCCGCTAGGCTCCCGGTGGCTGTGCAGGCTCCCGGTGCCTGGAGTGATCTTCTATCTACTGAGACTGAAGGACCTGTGGTGATGTAAGAGTCACGTGACCCGCGATTTGCCTGGAGTAAGCTGGTGTCACGTGACTGTGACATCACCACAGGTCCTTCAGTCTCAGTAGATAGAAGATCACTGGAGGCACCGGGAGCCTGCACAGCCACCGGGAGCCTAGCGGAACACGGCAGAAGACGGCGGGAGAGGGCGGGAGACAGCGCGGGCTCGGGTAGAGGTGAGGATTTTTTTTTTTTTAGAGTAGTGCGGGTCTGCGGCTCGTGATGACGCTGCGCGTCATCACTCGCAGTCCCGCGCAAAGCATGTTGGGATTGGGCTACAGTGCCCAACTCCCGATTATATAAGTAGATTTATTTATAATAAGAAGGTCACTATATATTTGTGGAAATATTTTATATAAAATACTATATCACTTTTTCACCCCCAATTTAGTTATTATTATTATATATTAGTATTTATTTATTATTTTTTCTTTCTGAACACAAATATTTAACTCAACACATCTTGGAATCACTATTCTATCACTACTATGAGCTAACAGAGTATGATTACATAGAAACATGTATTTTGATCGCCCTAGAGGCGAACAATTGCACTGCACAGAAATTCAAACACATAGGAACGTGTATTTTGGTCGCCCCCGGAGGCGAACATTTGAACTACTTTGATACCCTATTGCTATGGAAACTGCATCCAGAATTATTCTATGGTGTAATGTGAGCGCCATCTTGTGACGCAAATTGTTAATACACCTGCTAATGAAATTTTACAACATAAATTATACTTTATGATGGAAGGGTTTTGCTTTATATGTAAATGCCTCTTGGAGGATTAGAACTGGCAAGGTTTTAGATATGAGAGCAGCTCCTTAAGTGGTGCGCAACACCTGAACCATGAATCTGAGTATTTTAAACTAGCTTATACTCATTTTTAACATTTGATTTTATCTTTATAAGATCCCCTCACATAAATAATAAGTAGTTCCTATAATTTGAAACCTTTTAAGCAAAATCCCTCTCAGATATATATATATATTTATATGATGAAAATTAAGTTTTTAAATATTCTTATCCCTCATCATTTTATACATTTTCATATATTTATATTTTTTTAAATTTTTTAATATATTTATATTATTTTGAATAATTTTATAATAAAGTTGTTTTTTAATTACATAGATATAGATAATATTGTCCATATATTTTTTCCTATTCCACCTTCACAGAATAATACCAAACTTCTCAGCACTTTTATTTGCTAATGAATTGCCCTGGTGGCACAACCCAATAGTGAGGATGTTTTTCATCCAAATGACCAAGAGTTCTAATACACCCAGAGGCATATCGGAGTGTATATTATTTATATTTTTTTTCCTGTTCTTATTACTGAAGGTTTTATTTACTTTTCCGCAGCAAATTTCAGAACGTTTTTTATACCATTTGTTTAGTCATATTTTTATCAACTTGTATATCATTGTACGATGTAAAATGCTCCACAGAAACTTGTTTTTACTGTTTTGGAGCCAAAAATTAGGCTCCTCCCACTTTGATGACGATTTTGACATCATCGAATTGGGCTCCGCCCACTTTAATGACGATTTTGACATCATCAGCATGTGCTAACACACCCCTAAATGCCATGTACAGGGGCTATATAAACCTTGTTAAGAGCTGACATGTAATATCCCTGAGGAAGACACTAGGACAGTGTTGAAACGCGTAGGAAAGGAATAAATGGATGATTGATGCAACCTACATATGGTTTCCGGATTGTTTTCTTGGGATTTCAGCAGCGCGGACACTGATACACCATTTCCCCTGAGGTAACTTCTGGATGATTCCCACGTGCATGTGGAAGGTGGAAGTCCTGCAGCAGCTGCATTTAATGCCAAATGCTTTTACACCAGTTGTGGGTCTCACAACTGTGCTAGGTGAGTGAATTCATACCCACCGCATACATTAGTGTCACTAGTGATAGGGCACTATTGCGCCTCTTGTTCCCCCCCTATTTTTTTACTTTAAAAGGGAAGTGGTCTATCCAAAGTAATCCCTCAGCAGGAGCTCATAAGTTGGCGACTCGAGCCGTCCTGGGGATCAGCAATTGTCGCCTTGTTTTCGCTGTTTTCTTATTGTCATATTATTGTTCAACAGGTCATCTGAGAAACGTGCTTTTTCTGGCTGACGATTCACGGAAAGCTGCTGATTTTCGTGTCTCTGTGGTGCAATCGGTTAGCGCGTTCGGCTGTTAACCGAAAGGTTGGTGGTTCAAGCCCACCAGGGACGAGGGTCTCTTTTGCTAGCGTCACATCCTACAGTTGAAGAAGGTTCCCCTTCGGCTCACAGCTGCTCTCCCGCCAAAAAGCTCTGTTGCTTGCTACCAATGTTTGAGTTCCCGAGGTTGAAGAAAGGAGATTTTTCTTGGACATGCTGTCTCTAGATGGACCAGAAGGAGCCTGCAAGATGAAACATTTGACAGAATACTCAAAAACATCCTTCGAGCCGGAATTGAACCAGCGACCTAAGGATTGCTAACATACAACTACAGTCCTCCGCTCTACCAGCTGAGCTATCGAAGGCTTGATTTGACCATAGTTGAAAGCTTCCAAATTGTCGCAGTTGGAGACGTGAGCAAGAAATAAGAAAATGCAATCACACCCTCAAAACTCTGCAAACCATTGCTCTGGAGAATGCGGGCATCGATCACGCTACTCTCTTCGACGTGCTAATGCGTTAGCCCCTCTATCACGTTTTTTTTGGTATATCACCGCTTTGGTACAGTTGATTGAGTCCTTACTATGCACACTAGGCCTTGGGTAGCGCGATAACTTAATGTTTAGAAGTTGGATGTTGATTGCTGATTAACTTTGGCTTTTTTATTGTTACAGCCAAACTGAGATGTGTACAAGTGGGTGCCATGAATGCATGTCTTCTAGTACTACAGATGTAATGGGCCTTTGCTTTAGATCGAAAAAAATGCTTTGGAAGAGAGTTTTTGAAAAGAATTTGCTTTGTGTATAATTGGGATGCAAATTGCATGGGTCTTCGCATGTGTTGTACTAGAACAGCTTGTTTGGAGATTTCTTAATATTTGACTTTGTATATGAGATTCATTGGCGACTGTTGCTTGCTTAATTGCAATGGCTGTGAGATGTGGTGTGACTAATGTTTTGAAGTGACAGGCTCAATGACGCATCCTCATTAGAATGGGCTGGAGTTTGCATTCATCCCTCTGCAAGTCTACTACATCTATATGGCAATCATGTTTCTTTGACATCAGTGAAAAGAGCTTGACTTATAAGGTATGAAGGAACTTCACCCCTCCATGTATGGAAAAAGATTGATGCTGGAGAATGCGGGCATCGATCCCGCTGCCTCTCACATGCAAAGCGAGCGCTCTACCACTTGAGCTAATCCCCAAGACAACAACATAGCATTTGTTTTTTTCTTTGAGTAGAAGTATGTTTGTTGTTGGTGAAATGTATTGCAAAGTCTATAAAAGAAACTGCTTAGCAGAGGATGGTTTCGATCCACGACTTCTGGGTTATGGGCCCAGCACGCTTCCGCTGCGCCACTCTGCTATTGGACAGATATGGTCTGAGGACGAGTCGAATAATTGACTGGCTTTGGCAAGTGCTAAAAGGGAAGTGGTCTATCCAAAGTAATCCCTCAGCAGGAGCTCATAAGTTGGCGACTCGAGCGTCTTGGGGATCAGCAATGTCGCCTTGTTTTCGCTGTTTTCTTATTGTCATATTATTGTTAACAGGTCATCTGAGAAACGTGCTTTTTTGGCTGACGATTCACGGAAAGCTGTGATTTTCGTGTCTCTGTGGCGCAATCGGTTAGCGCGTTCGGCTGTTAACCGAAAGGTTGGTGGTTCAAGCCCACCAGGGACGAGGGTCTCTTTTGCTAGCGTCACATCTACGTTGAGAAGGTTCCCTTCGGCTCACAGTGTCTCCCGCAAAAAGCTCTTGCTTGCTACCAATGTTTGATTCCGAGTTGAAAGAAGGGATTTTTCTTGGACATGCTGCTTCAGAGGACCAGAAGGAGCCTGCAAGATGAAACATTTGACAGAATACTCAAAAACATCCTTCGAGCCGGAATTGAACCAGCGACCTAAGGATTGCTAACATACAACTACAGTCCTCCGCTCTACCAGCTGAGCTATCGAAGGCTTGATTTGACCATAGTTGAAAGCTTCCAAATTGTCGCAGTTGGAGACGTGAGCAAGAAATAAGAAAATGCAATCACACCCTCAAAACTCTGCAAACCATTGCTCTGGAGAATGCGGGCATCGATCACGCTACCTCTCGCATGCTAAGCGAGACGCTCTACCACTTGAGCTAATCCCCCTTGCTACACATGTTTGTTTGTAGTCTTTCACTATGCACCATAGCTATTTTTCAGTAGCGTCAGATGACTTAATTGTTTTCTTATTGATCTTTTTTTTTTTTTTTTTTTTTTTAAGTGTGCTTTTTTTCTTGATATAATAGACATTCATCTGAGGAGTGTACAAGGTGAAGGGTGGCCTAATAAACAGGAATGCAGCTCCTTAGCTAGTCCGATACACATGTAAGGAGACCTGAGCGGTGAGGAGCGATAAAAACCTTAATGGTTTGGAGAAGGAAGTTGCGATGTAGCACAATAGCATGAAAAACCTTTGGCCTTTTTAGGTTGTACAGCCGAAAGATGTCAGATGATAGTAAATGTTGGGATGTCATGAATTGCATCTGGGTCTTCTGACCATGATGTTGGGCCTTTGCTTTTAACTTTTCAGCAAAAAACATGCTTGCTGTTGACAGAAGAGTTTTTGAGAAACGTAATGTTGACTTTACAGATGATAGTAAATGTTGGGATGTCATGAATTGCATCTGGGTCTTCTGACCATGATGTTGGGCCTTTGCTTTTAACTTTTCAGCAAAAACATGCTTGCTGTTGACAGAAGAGTTTTTGAGAAACGTAATGTTGACTTTGGTAAAAGTAATGACTTTCAAGAGAGCGTCAAAGACGCACTCTGCTATTAGAAATGGCCATGGCTGGAGAATGTGGGCATCGATCCCACTACCCCTCACATGCGAAGCGAGCGCTCTACCACTTGAGCTAATCCCCATGCGTGATGGGTGTGCTTTTACATTCTCGCCACTCTGATTTTTCCTATTGACATAACAGTTTTGGCAAAATGCAGTTTTGACATCTATAAAGGAGCTCACTTAGTAGAGGATGAAGGAACTTCACCCCCTCCATGTATGAAAAAGATTGATGCTGGAGAATGCGGGCATCGATCCCGCTGCCTCTCACATGCAAAGCGAGCGCTCTACCACTTGAGCTAATCCCCAAGACAACAACAAAGCATTTGTTTTTTTCTTTGAGTAGAAGTATGTTTGTTGTTGGTGAAATGTATTGGCAAAGTCTATAAAAGAAACTGCTTAGCAGAGGATGGTTTTGATCCATCGACTTCTGGGTTATGGGCCCAGCACGCTTCCGCTGCGCCACTCTGCTATTGGACAGATGTGGTCTGAGGACGAGTCGAATAATTGACTGGCTTTTGGCAAGTGCCTAAAAGGGAAGTGGTCTATCCAAAGTAATCCCTCAGCAGGAGCTCATAAGTTGGCGACTCGAGCCGTCCTGGGGATCAGCAATTGTCGCCTTGTTTTCGCTGTTTTCTTATTGTCATATTATTGTTCAATAGGTCATCTGATAAACGTGTTTTTTCTGGCTGACGATTCACGGAAAGCTGCTGATTTTCGTGTCTCTGTGGCGCAATCGGTTAGCGCGTTCGGCTGTTAACCGAAAGGTTGGTGGTTCAAGCCCACCCAGGGACGAGGGTCTCTTTTGCTAGCGTCACATCCTACAGTTGAAGAAGGTTCCCCTTCGGCTCACAGCTGCTCTCCAGCCAAAAAGCTCTGTTGCTTGCTACCAATGTTTGAGTTCCCGAGGTTGAAGAAAGGAGATTTTTCTTGGACATGCTGTCTCTAGATGGACCTGAAGGAGCCTGCAAGATGAAACATTTGACAGAATACTCAAAAACATCCTTCGAGCCGGAATTGAACCAGCGACCTAAGGATTGCTAACATACAACTACAGTCCTCCGCTCTACCAGCTGAGCTATCGAAGGCTTGATTTGACCATAGTTGAAAGCTTCCAAATTGTCGCAGTTGGAGACGTGAGCAAGAAATAAGAAAATGCAATCACACCCTCAAAACTCTGCAAACCATTGCTCTGGAGAATGCGGGCATCGATCACGCTACCTCTCGCATGCTAAGCGATGCGCTCTACCACTTGAGCTAATCCCCTTGCTACACACGTTTGTTTGTAGTCTTTCACTATGCAACATAGCTATTTTTCAGTAGCGTCAGATGACTTAATTGTTTTCTTATTGATCTTTTTTTTATTTTTTTTTTTTTTTTTTTTTTTTAAGTGTGCTTTTTTTCTTGATATAATAGACATTCATCTGAGGAGTGTACAAGGTGAAGGGTGGCCTAATAAACAGGAATGCAGCTCCTTAGCTAGTCCGATACACATGTAAGGAGACCTGAGCGGTGAGGAGTGATAAAAACCTTAATGGTTTGGAGAAGGAAGTTGCGATGTAGCACAATAGCATGAAAAACCTTTGGCCTTTTTAGGTTGTACAGCCGAAAGATGTCAGATGATAGTAAATGTTGGGATGTCATGAATTGCATCTGGGTCTTTGACCATGATGTTGGGCCTTTGCTTTTAACTTTTCAGCAAAAACATTGCTTGCTGGTTTGAGAAGACAGTTTTGAACGTAATGTTGACTTGATGAGTAAAGTTGGTGTCATGAATGCATCTGGGTCTTTGACCATATGTTGGGCCTTTGCTTTTAATTTTCAGCAAAACTGCTGCGTTGACAGAAGAGTTTTGAGAAAGAATGGCTTTGGAAAGTAGACTTCATACCCTCACATGGCGAATGCGAGCGAGCGCTCTACCACTTGAGCTAATCCCCATGCGTGATGGGTGTGCTTTTACGTTCTCGCCACTCTGATTTTTCCTATTGACATAACAGTTTTGGCAAAATGCAGTTTTGACATCTATAAAGGAGCTCACTTAGTAGAGGATGAAGGAACTTCACCCCCTCCATGTATGAAAAAGATTGATGCTGGAGAATGCGGGCATCGATCCCGCTGCCTCTCACATGCAAAGCGAGCGCTCTACCACTTGAGCTAATCCCCCAAGACAACAACATAGCATTTGTTTTTTTCTTTGAGTAGAAGTATGTTTGTTGTTGGTGAAATGTATTGGCAAAGTCTATAAAAGAAACTGCTTAGCAGAGGATGGTTTCGATCCATCGACTTCTGGGTTATGGGCCCAGCACGCTTCCGCTGCGCCACTCTGCTATTGGACAGATGTGGTCTGAGGACGAGTCGAATAATTGACTGGCTTTTGGCAAGTGCCTAAAAGGGAAGTGGTCTACCCAAAGTAATCCCTCAGCAGGAGCTCATAAGTTGGCGACTCGAGCCGTCCTGGGGATCAGCAATTGTCGCCTTGTTTTCGCTGTTTTCTTATTGTCATATTATTGTTCAATAGGTCATCTGATAAATGTGTTTTTTCTGGCTGACGATTCACGGAAAGCTGCTGATTTTCGTGTCTCTGTGGCGCAATCGGTTAGCGCGTTCGGCTGTTAACCGAAAGGTTGGTGGTTCAAGCCCACCAGGGACGAGGGTCTCTTTTGCTAGCGTCACATCCTACAGTTGAAGAAGGTTCCCTTCGGCTCACAGCTGCTCTCCAGCCAAAAAGCTCTGTTGCTTGCTACCAATGTTTGAGTTCCGAGGTTGAAGAAAGGAGATTTTTCTTGGACATGCTGTCTCTAGATGGACCAGAAGGAGCCTGCAAGATGAAACATTTGACAGAATACTCAAAAACTCCTTCGAGCCGGAATTGAACCAGCGACCTAAGGATTGCTAACATACAATACAGTCCTCCGCTCTACAGCTGAGCTATCGAAGGCTTGATTTGACCATAGTTGAAAGCTTCCAAATTGTCGCAGTTGGAGACGTGAGCAAGAAATAAGAAAATGCAATCACACCCTCAAAACTCTGCAAACCATTGCTCTGGAGAATGCGGGCATCGATTCCACTACCTCTCGCATGCTAAGCGAGCGCTCTACCACTTGAGCTAATCCCCCTTGCTACACACGTTTGTTTGTAGTCTTTCACTATGCACCATAGCTATTTTTCAGTAGCGTCAGATGACTTAATTGTTTTCTTATTGATCTTTTTTTTTTTTTTTTTTTTTTTTTTTTTTTTTTTTAAGTGTGCTTTTTTTCTTGATATAATAGACATTCATCTGAGGAGTGTACAAGGTGAAGGGTGGCCTAATAAACAGGAATGCAGCTCCTTAGCTAGTCCGATACACATGTAAGGAGACCTGAGCAGTGAGGAGCGATAAAAACCTTAATGGTTTGGAGAAGGAAGTTGCGATGTAGCACAATAGCATGAAAAACCTTTGGCCTTTTTAGGTTGTACAGCCGAAAGATGTCAGATGATAGTAAATGTTGGGATGTCATGAATTGCATCTGGGTCTTCTGACCATGATGTTGGGCCTTTGCTTTTAACTTTTCAGCAAAAACATGCTTGCTGTTGACAGAAGAGTTTTTGGGGAAACGTAATGTTGACTTTACAGATGATAGTAAATGTTGGGATGTCATGAATTGCATCTGGGTCTTCTGACCATGATGTTGGGCCTTTGCTTTTAACTTTTCAGCAAAAACATGCTTGCTGTTGACAGAAGAGTTTTTGAGAAACGTAATGTTGACTTCGGTAAAAGTAATGACTTTCTAGAGAGCGTCAAAGACGCAACTCCTGCTATTAGAAATGACCATGGCTGGAGAATGTGGGCATCGATCCCACTACCCTCACATGCGAAGCGAGCGCTCTACCACTTGAGCTAATCCCCATGCGTGATGGGTGTGCTTTTACGTTCTCGCCACTCTGATTTTTCCTATTGACATAACAGTTTTGGCAAAATGCAGTTTTGACATCTATAAAGGAGCTCACTTAGTAGAGGATGAAGGAACTTCACCCCCTCCATGTATGAAAAGATTGATGCTGGAGAATGCGGGCATCGATCCCGCTGCCTCTCACATGCAAAGCGAGCGCTCTACCACTTGAGCTAATCCCCCAAGACTACAACATAGCATTTGTTTTTTTCTTTGAGTAGAAGTATGTTTGTTGTTGGTGAAATGTATTGGCAAAGTCTATAAAAGAAACTGCTTAGCAGAGGATGGTTTCGATCCATCGACTCTGGGTTATGGGCCCAGCACGCTTCCGCTGCGCCACTCTGCTATTGGACAGATGTGGTTTTGAGGACGAGTCGAATAATTGACTGGCTTTTGGCAAGTGCCTAAAAGGGAAGTGGTCTATCCAAAGTAATCCCTCAGCAGGAGCTCATAAGTTGGCGACTCGAGCCGTCCTGGGGATCAGCAATTGTCGCCTTGTTTTCGCTGTTTTCTTATTGTCATATTATTGTTCAACAGGTCATCTGAGAAATGTGTTTTTTCTGGCTGACGATTCACGAAAGCTGCTGATTTTCGTGTCTCTGTGGCGCAATTGGTTAGCGCGTTCGGCTGTTAACCGAAAGGTTGGTGGTTCAAGCCCACCCAGGGACGAGGGTCTCTTTTGCTAGCGTCACATCCTACAGTTGAAGAAGGTTCCCCTTCGGCTCACAGCTGCTCTCCGCCAAAAAGCTCTGTTGCTTGCTACCAATGTTTGAGTTCCCGAGGTTGAAGAAAGGAGATTTTTCTTGGACATGCTGTCTCTAGATGGACAGAAGGAGCCTGCAAGATGAAACATTTGACAGAATACTCAAAAACATCCTTCGAGCCGGAATTGAACCAGCGACCTAAGGATTGCTAACATACAACTACAGTCCTCCGCTCTACCAGCTGAGCTATCGAAGGCTTGATTTGTCCATAGTTGAAAGCTTCCAAATTGTCGCAGTTGGAGACGTGAGCAAGAAATAAGAAAATGCAATCACACCCTCAAAACTCTGCAAACCATTGCTCTGGAGAATGCGGGCATCGATTCCGCTACCTCTCGCATGCTAAGCGAGCGTCTACCACTTGAGCTTCCCTTGCTACACTTGTTGAGTCTTTCACTTCCATAGCTATTTTTCAGTAGCGTCAGATGACTTAATTGTTTTCTTATTGATCTTTTTTTTTTTTTTTTTTTTTTTTTTTTTTTTTTTAAGTGTGCTTTTTTTCTTGATATAATAGACATTCATCTGAGGAGTGTACAAGGTGAAGGGTGGCCTAATAAACAGGAATGCAGCTCCTTAGCTAGTCCATACACATGTAAGGAGACCTGAGTGAATTGCATCTGGGTCTTCTGACCATGATGTTGGGCCTTTGCTTTTAACTTTTCAGCAAAAACATGCTTGCTGTTGACAGAAGAGTTTTTGAGAAACGTAATGTTGACTTTACAGATGATAGTAAATGTTGGGATGTCATGAATTGCATCTGGGTCTTCTGACCATGATGTTGGGCCTTTGCTTTTAACTTTTCAGCAAAAAAAATGCTTGCTGTTGACAGAAGAGTTTTTGAGAAACGTAATGTTGACTTCGGTAAAAGTAATGACTTTCTAGAGAGCGTCAAAGACGCACTCCTGCTATTAGAAATGACCATGGCTGGAGAATGTGGGCATCGATCCCACTACCTCTCACATGCGAAGCGAGCGCTCTACCACTTGAGGTAATCCCCCATGCGTGATGGGTTTGCTTTTACGTTCTCGCCACTCTGATTTTTCCTATTGACATAACAGTTTTGGCAAAATGCAGTTTTGACATCTATAAAGGAGCTCACTTAGTAGAGGATGAAGGAACTTCACCCCCTCCATGTATGAAAAGGATTGATGCTGGAGAATGCGGGCATCGTTCCCGCTGCCTCTCACATGCAAAGCGAGCGTTCTACCACTTGAGCTAATCCCCAAGACTACGACATAGCATTTGTTTTTTTCTTTGAGTAGAAGTATGTTTGTTGTTGGTGAAATGTATTGGCAAAGTCTATAAAGAAACTGCTTAGCAGAGGATGGTTTCGATCCATCGACCTCTGGGTTATGGGCCCAGCACGCTTCCGCTGCGCCACTCTGCTATTGGACAGATATGGTTTGAGGACGAGTCGAATAATTGACTGGCTTTTGGCAAGTGCCTAAAAGGGAAGTGGTCTATCCAAAGTAATCCTCAGCAGGAGCTCATAAGTTGGCGACTCGAGCCGTCCTGGGGATCAGCAATTGTCGCCTTGTTTTCGCTGTTTTCTTATTGTCATATTATTGTTCAACAGGTCATCTGAGAAACGTGCTTTTTCTGGCTGACGATTCACAGAAAGCTGCTGACTTTCGTGTCTCTGTGGCGCAATTGGTTAGCGCGTTCAGCTGTTAACCGAAAGGTTGGTGGTTCAAGCCCACCCAGGGACGAGGGTCTCTTTTGCTAGCGTCACATCCTACAGTTGAAGAAGGTTCCCTTCGGCTCACAGCTGCTCTCCCGCCAAAAAGCTCTGTTGCTTGCTACCAATGTTTGAGTTCCCGAGGTTGAAGAAAGGAGATTTTTCTTGGACATGCTGTCTCTAGATGGAGCAGAAGGAGCCTGCAAGATGAAACATTTGACAGAATACTCAAAAACATCCTTCGAGCCGGAATTGAACCAGCGACCTAAGGATTGCTAACATACAACTACAGTCCTCCGCTCTACAGCTGAGCTATCGAAGGCTTGATTTGTCCATAGTTGAAAGCTTCCAAATTGTCGCAGTTGGAGACGTGAGCAAGAAATAAGAAAATGCAATCACACCTCAAAAACTCTGCAAACCATTGCTCTGGAGAATGCGGGCATCGATCCCGCTACCTCTCGCATGCTAAGCAGAGCGCTCTACCACTTGCACCATAGCTATTTTTCAGTAGCGTCAGATGACTTAATTGTTTTCTTATTGATCTTTTTTTTTTTTTATTTATTTATTTTTTTAAGTGTGCTTTTTTTCTTGATATAATAGACATTCATCTGAGGAGTGTACAAGGTGAAGGGTGGCTAATAAACAGGAATGCAGCTCCTTAGCTAGTCCTATACACATGTAAGGAGACCTGAGCGGTGAGGAGCGATAAAAACCTTAATGGTTTGGAGAAGGAAGTTGCGATGTAGCACAATAGCATGAAAAACCATTGGCCTTTTTAGGTTGTGCAGCCGAAAGAAGGCAGATGATAGTAAATGTTGGGAGATGTCATGAATTGCATCTGGTTGTTCTGCATGAGCTGACCATGATGTTGGGCCTTTGCTTTTAACTTTTCAGCAAAAACATGCTTGCTGTTGACAGAGGAGTTTTT
Source organism: Allobates femoralis (assembly GCA_033576535.1). Taxonomy (NCBI): domain Eukaryota; kingdom Metazoa; phylum Chordata; class Amphibia; order Anura; family Aromobatidae; genus Allobates; species Allobates femoralis. The sequence continues at coordinate 7,847,267 of JARQOC010000013.1, read as the reverse complement.
GAGAAACGTAATGTTGACTTTGGTAAAAGTAATGACTTTCAAGACAGCATCAAAGACGCACTCCTGCTATTAGAAATGACCATGGCTGGAGTATGTGGGCATCAATCCCACTACCTCTCACATGCGAAGCGAGCGCTCTACCACTTGAGCTAATCCCCCATGCGTGATGGGTTTGCTTTTACGTTCTCGCCACTCTGATTTTTCCTATTGACATAACAGTTTTGGCAAAATGCAGTTTTGACATCAATAAAGGAGCTCACTTAGTAGAGGATGAAGGAACTTCACCCCCTCCATGTATGAAAAGGATTGATGCTGGAGAATGCAGGCATCGATCCCGCTGCATCTCACATGCAAAGCGAGCGCTCTACCACTTGAGCTAATCCCCCAAGACAACAACATAGCATTTGTTTTTTTTCTTTGAGTAGAAATATGTTTGTTGTTGGTGAAATGTATTGGAGACGTCTATAAAGGAAACTGCTTAGCAGAGGATGGTTTCGATCCATCAACCTCTGGGTTATGGGCCCAGCACGCTTCCGCTGCACCACTCTGCTATTGGACGGCTATGTTCTGAGGACGAGTCTAATAATTGACTGGCTATTGGCAAGTGCCTAAGAGGCAAGTGGTCTATCCAAAGTAATCCCTCAGCAGGAGCTCATAAGTTGGCGACTCGAGCCACTCTGCTATTGGACAGCTATATTCTGAGGACGAGTCAATTGCAAGAAATGCAGCCTGTTATACCGTAATCAGAGATTCCTATAATCGGTGAACCTGCTAGTCTTACAGTAAGACCAAGAATTCGCAGACAGCTACCTGCATTACCACCTCAAAGAGAAGTCAGTACACATGCAACGCCTAGTCTACGTAGGTCATGTCGCAGCACTCAAGGACAGGCCCAATCTAGATATGGAGAGTGGGTTTAAAATGTATAAAAACACAGTAGCTAGTAACTAAATGTAAATAAGTGACTCTAGTCCGAAAGTGTGAATAGTAGTGTATAGAAGGGTGGATGAACTGGGCACAGCCCCAAGCATATTAAGTTGGGAATAGAAAGTGCCTGGGGTGGAGAGAAGGTTAGACCTGGCCCCCTAAGCAGAGACGCCCATAGGGAATTTGCGGAAAGTTTAAAGTGTGTACCCGTAAAAGTGTGTTCAAGCCATCAGAGACTTTACTGCTGGACTTTGCCTTTTTCCAATTTATTTGAACCCGAACTATGTGACAAAAACTGCTTTTTCCTTCCTTCTTCCAGCCTGCGGCAGATGGACTAGTGCCGTTAGGACTGCTTTTTCATATTTTTCCGTTTTATTTTCAGTGATTTTTGTAAATTTTGACTTTAAGACTTTGTAAATACCCGTTATTAAGTGTATAAATGTTTGAAGTTGTAAATAAAAACTTTTGCTCAGTCCAGGAGAACTGAGGTTAACTAGGGGGGAATGTGGCACCCTGTGCCAGGTCACCACAGATTCCCTTGGGACATGGAAGGATGGTACACAGCAACAGACCCGACTAACACACAACACCTTTCACTCCAGACCTGTAGGGGGAGCTCCACTGGTTGCCTTAAGCCAGTTCCCCCTATAAATACGGGTCCTGGAGGGAAAACATCAGAGTGTGCAGTCACTACAGAACTGTGAAGAGCTGAGTGAGCTGACCTGGTACTGGAGCCGCGCTAGGCCCATACCAGAGACACCTGAAACAGTGGTAGACCCGCAGAGTGGGGGTCACAGGAAAAGGAGAGAGGAACGAGTACCAGAAGGGGCAGAGGAGTCAAAGCGGCTCACCCTAGCAGAGTTCCGGTCACTGGGTCCGAGCTGCAAGGACACAGTATAGACCTTGCAGAGAAACCAGCACTACAAATAGTGGGTTTAGCTCCCCGGACACCCGAAGCACCACCAAATGAGAGCCCGGAATCTAGGCCAGACAGCAATCCCATAGAAGTGCCCTAAGTGCAGCAAATCCGGGTGTGAAGAGTCACACAGAGAGTGAAGTAACAGTCTGGTCGGGTTTCATGCCTGCCAGACTGCAGCAGAGTAACAGACACAAGGAAGCCTACAACCCTGCTTGCTGCGGAAAGTCCTGAAGTGTTTACCTCATCTCCGGTCGAGTGTACCGTCAACATCAGTAAAGGTACCAAAAGACTTTATGGTACCTGAGTGACCGAGTACCCCAGGGCCTGAGTGATCGAGTACCCTAGGGCCTGGGCTGGACACCTGCGCTAGTAGAAGCCTGCTACTGAACATCATATACCAACTTCTGAAGAAACCCGAAGACTGAATACAGAAAACCAGGATTACTTGGTCATGCATCGAAGGCAAACATTAACCACGAACTGCTGAGGATCGGCCACTGCTCTTAAAAGGAGAAGCTGAGTGTATCGGATCCTTGTATCCTGCACAGACATATGGTATTGGGCGGGCTGAGGCTTCACTTCAAAGCACAAAGGTGTGAACTGGTATCGAGCTAGAACATACCATTCTCTTGGACTTGCGACTAAGCAAGTGATGTCTCTGACTCTGCTAGGGCCTGGGTAAACATATCTGACTCTGCTACGGCCTGGGTAAACATCTCTGACTCTGCTAGGGCCTGGGAAAACGTCTCTGACTCTGCTAGGGCCTGGGTAAACTTCTATGACTCTGCTAGGGCCTGGGTAAACGTCTCTGACTCTGCTAGGGCCTGGGTAAACATCCACCTTCCCTTATACCTGCTCCTGCTCTCTCATACCTGCTCCTGCTCTCTCCTCCTTGTGCCTGCTCTCTCATACCTGCTCCTGCTGTCTCTACCTTGTGCCTACTGGCTCTCATGCCTGCTCCTGCTCTCTCATACTTGCTCCTGCTCTCTGTACCTTGTGCCTGATGGCTCTCATGCCTGCTCCTGCTCTCTCATATTTGCTCTTGCTCTCTGTACCTTGTGCCTGCTGGCTCTCATACCTGCTCCTGCTCTCTCTACCTTGTGCCTACTGGCTCTCATGCCTGCTCCTGCTCTCTCATACTTGCTCCTGCTCTCTGTACCTTGTGCCTGATGGCTCTCATGCCTGCTCCTGCTCTCTCATACCTGCTCTTGCTCTCTGTACCTTGTTCCTGCTGGCTCTCATACCTGCTCCTGCTCTCGCATACCTGCTCCTGCTCTATCCTACTTGCTCCTGCTCTCTCATACCTGCTCCTGCTCTCTCCTCCTTGTGCCTGCTGGCTCTCATACCTGCTCCTGCTCTCTCATACCTGCTGGCTCACATACCTGCTCCTGCTCTCTGTACCTTGTGCCTGCTGGCTCTCATACCTGCTCCTGCTCTCTCATACCTGCTGGCTCACATACCTGCTCCTGCTCTCTGTACCTTGTGCCTGCTGGCTCTCATACCTGCTCCTGCTCATGCATACTTGATCCTGCTCTCTGTACCTTGTGCCTGCTGGCTCTCATACCTGCTCCTGCTCTCTCTTACTTGCTCCTGATCTCTGTACCTTGTGCCTGCTGGCTCTCATACCTGCTTCTGCTCTTTCATACTTGCTCCTGCTCTCTGTACCTTGTGCCTGCTGGCTCTCATACCTGCTTCTGCTCTCTCATACTTGCTCCTACTCTCTCATACCTGCTCCTGCTCTCTCATACTTGCTCCTGCTCTCATACCTGCTCCTGCTCTCTCATACTTGCTCCTGCTCTCTCATACTTGCTCCTGCTCCTCATACTTGCTCCCACTCTGTCATACCTGCTCCTGCTCTCTCACCTAGATCACACCTTCCTACTGAAACACAATGAGTAATAAATCAATATTATATTCACCCTTTGATGTCTGGTGGAATATGGCAGCGCGGTGTTTACCCCTTCATCCTCCCTACTTTAATTTTCTGAGATAATGACCTTTGGGTTTTCATTAAGCATCAACATTAACAGAAATAAACACATGAAATAGATCCCTCTGTGTGTAATGACTCTATAATATGTGGGTGTCACTTTTTGTATTGAATTACTGATATAATGTAACTTATTGATGATCTTCTAATTCATTGAGCTGCAGCTGTAGATCACAAAGGAGGGAGCAGAGGACGGAGCCGCAAGAGCTGCCGTAATTACTATAATAGAAGGGCAGCGTGTCGTTCCATGACTTAACACTCAGTTGTAGATTTTGTTTTTCTCTGTTTCTACTAAATTGTTTTAAAGTAAATATTTTTCTGAAATTTTGTCTTAAATAGAAAAGTAAAAAAAAAAAATATCCTTCGAACCGGAATCGAACCAGTGACCTAAGGATTCCTGCATCTCCTCTACAGTCCTCCGCTCTACCAACTGAGCTATCGAAGGCTTGTGTGTGCCTCCCCTCTGTGTGTGACATCTGTGCCGGAGTGCTGAGTCAGGGCTGCACATTATCACTTTCCTCTATGGAGATTGGTGTTGAAATGATTCATCCTTCTGCAATTATACATTATTTCAAATAAGTAAATGTGATAAAGTAAATAAATCAATTAATATTATAGACTGAAAAAATTATTTAAAAAAAAAAGTCTGTCTTCCCATACCGGGAGTCGAACCCGGGCCGCCTGGGTGAAAACCAGGAATCCTGACCGCTAGACCATATGGGAGGGCTGAGCTAACAGCTGACAGAACCTGTTGTCATCGTCATCGGCTCGCTGTGTGTCGTGTTATCTGTGACGCAGGTTCAGTGCCCTCCTCCCACAACCCTATGGAGGAGTGGTTACTTTTCAGATTCTCCTTGAGGCCAGTTTCACCCTGCATGAGGGATGACCTTATGGTGGGTTTACACGTTTCAATATCGTTGCAATATCGCAACTCAATGGCGCGGGAGCGCGCAATTAGTGCACGTTTCTCCCGCATCGCATTGGATGTTTACACGTTGCGATATCGGAATACAACGTCCGTGCGATGTCTACGCCCCCCAACCCAGGATCGCACACAACATGGGAGTCAATGGGTGACGTTTCAAATCGCATCGTAATTGGGCGTTTACACAGCACGATCCGACTCCAATCTCCATTCAATATCGGAGCATTAAATAGCACGCGCATTCAATCCCCTATATCGCATTGACATCGTTCCTGCATCGTACTGGACGTTCACACCATACAACGCAGGAACGATATCGGCTCCAACGATCGAACCACGTGACTTTTCATTGAAATTGGACGCCGATATCGCAACGTGTAAACCCGCCATTAGATTTCTTGACAAATCAATACAATGTCAAACACAAGTCAAGAGTCGGGGTTAGAAAAAAAAACTGCCAAAATGGGGAACTATTAAAGGGGGCTGCCCAAATCTTTCTGCCTCCAGTGTCCCTCACCTCATCCTAGGAATGACTATTTCAAAAGTTGTGTTTGTCGCGTACCCACTGATAGGGGCAGAAGGGAAACCCGGTCACCGGGTCTGCTGAGTAGGGAGTGGACGGGATAGGTGGACGGGATCCCGGTGCCGTGCCCTGGTGATCAACTGGGGTAGATGTTGATGATGGGGAAAGGGAATATTTACAGGGGATCGTGACGCCACCTGTAGTGTCCAGCAAGATGGTATCGGCGCTGCCAGCCGGCCGCTGAGGTGATGGTTGGGGCAGCAAAGTGTGGTACAGCTCCCCACAGGTGGAGTTTTACCTCAGGGCAGCAATGAGGGAAGATGGTGAGGGAGGGCAGTGATGGAGATGGTGCTGCAGTTCTTACCCCTCTGCTGAGCTGCTGCTGATGCTGAGCTCTCCGGGAATAACAGAAACCAGTTCAAGTTTAACTCCACTTTACTCGGTACCGGCTGATGACATAAACAAGACACGGTACAGTTTGGTTTACAGGGTGGATGTTGCCAGCTCAGGGTCCCCTTTATGGAGTCTCTAGATGTTTACTGCCTTTGTCTTTCAGGGTCTCCTTCTTTCCTTCTCAGTCTTTCCCACCCTTGCAGAGCTCACCCACCTGTTCTGTAGTCTGTATCTAGTAGGCTCAACTGGACATGTACCGGTGCAGACGGAAACAGCAGGAACGCACAAGTTTCCCACCCCCACCGGGACTCAGTCCTCCACCTCTAGTGTTTAACAGTCTTTTGGTCCTGAGGTGGAGGTACCTTGTGTGGCTGTCAGCAACCCAGTTGTATGGGCCTGCAGCTCGTCAGTCTGCGGTCAGGGCTAAACTCCTGGTTGCCTCGGCTGTCTGTGTTGCCGGTGCTCCCTCAACGTGGCCAGCCGGCTCCTACCAGTCCTGGCCCGTTGCCTTCTGTCCTGGGTCCCCACTTGAAGATGGCGCACCCTCCTCTCAACTGGGCTTTCAGGCCTGACTCTCCTGCCTGCCTTTCCAGCACCATCTGAGGTAAACTAACTGTTCCTCTCTCTCCTCTATCCTAGGCTCCACCCCCACCCTCCTGGGACCTACCAAAGTAATGGTTCCCCCTTTCGTGAGTGGTGTGGTCCTAACTGGGTGTGGAAAAAGACTCCATAAAGTTTAAACCCTGAACTAGCAACTCACATAATAAAGTGCAATACTACCCTGTGGCGCCTAGCTGCAGGGGCGCCACACCCACGTCTCAGCACGTGACTTGGGGTCGCGCCTGCAAGGGTTAATCTATCTCCTCTCACTCAATCCAGGTCACTCGACCTCTGTCCTATGCTGAAAGGGAGCATCAATCACACCTCGACTCAGAGCGCGCACCCCGATTCACACACGCTGCCACCACCCACCGGACATCCAGGGCGATGAGTCTCCTGAACTTATAATGTCAGCCAATCCACAGAATCACACACTCTCTGTAAGGCTATAGATTCTTTTAGAGTATTCAAGGTTCAAACTTATTAAAGAAGACCTGTCACCCCCCTGCTGCATGGCAAACTAATTGCAGCATGCATCCAGGGTAGGGGTCCTCCATGTCTCTAGTCCTCCTGTACCCCGAGAAAAAGACTTTAGAAACCTTACAGATTACTACGCTAATGGGTGGGAACTTATTACCAGCTTCTCGGCGCTGGCACAGACCTCCAGCCTCCGCAGTGTTTCTTCCTCCCCCTCCTGTTCTGCCCACCGCTGTCGATCACGTTGGAAGCACAGAGCGGCCTTGCGTGTTGCGTGACGTCAGCGGCAGAGCCCGCCCTGCTTTGTCCTTTATTCAAACATAAGGGGGGGAATCTGGAGCCAAACTGATAAACATCGAAGACCTCTCGTTAGGACATGTCATCAATGTCTTATCAATCAAGGTACGACACAATAAGAGTTGGTATGAGAGAGCAGGTACAAGCAGGAGAGAGCAGAGCAAGTATGAGACAGCAGGCACAAGGCAGAGAGAGCAAGAGCAAGTATGAGAGAGCAGGCACAAGGAGTGAGCAGAAGCAGGTATGAGAGAGCAGGAGCAAGGAGGAGTGAGCAGGAGCAGGTATGTGAGCAGGAGCAAGTATGAGCCAGCAGGCATAAGGTAGAGAGCAGGAGCAGGGAGGGGGTAGCAGGAGCAGATACAGGGAGGAGGGAGCAGGAGAAGATACAGGTAGGTGGGAGCAGGAGCAGATACAGGGAGGAGGGGGCAGGAGCAGATACAGGGAGGAGGGGGCAGAAGCAGATACAAGGAGGAGGGGGCAGAAGCAGATACAAGGAGGAGGGGGCAGGAGCAGATACAAGGAGGAGGGGGCAGGAGCAGATACAGGGAGGAGGGAGCAGGAGCAGATACAGGTAGGGAGCAGAAGAAGATACAGCGAGGGAGGAGCAAGCAGGAGCAGATACAAGGAGGAGGGAGCAGGAGCAGATACAAGGAGGGAGCAGGAGAAGATACAGGGAGGGAGCAGGAGAAGATACAGGGAGGGAGCAGAAGCAGATACAGGGAGGAGGGAGCAGGAGCAGATACAGGGAGGAGGGAGCAGGAGCAGATACAAGGAGGAGGGAGCAGATACAGGGAGGGAGCAGGAGAAGATACAGGGAGGGAGCAGGAGAAGATACAGGGAGCAGGAACAGATACAAGGAGGAAGGAGCAGGAGAAGATACAGGGAGGGAGCAGGAGAAGATACAGGGAGGGAGCAGGAGAAAATACAGGGAGGGAGGAGGGAGCAGGAACAGATACAGGGAGGAGGGAGCAGGAGCAGATACAGGGAGGGAGCAGGTGAAGATACAGGGAGGGAGCAGGAGAAGATACAGGGAGGGAGGAGCGAGCAGGAGAAGATACAGGGAGGGAGCAGAAGCAGATACAGGGAGGAGGGAGCAGGAGCGGATACAAGGAGGAGGGAGCAGATACAGGGAAGGAACAGGAGCAGATACAGGGAGGGAGCAGGAGAAGATACAGCGAGGGAGCAACGAGCAGGAGCAGATACAGGGAGGGAGCAGAAGCAGATACAGGCAGGAGGGAGCAGGAGAAGATACAGGGAGGAGGGAGCAGGAGCAGATACAAGGAGGAGGGAGCAGGAGCAGATACAAGGAGGAGGGAGCAGGAGCAGATACAAGGAGGAGGGAGCAGGAGCAGATTCAAGGAGGAGGGAGCAGGAGCAGATTCAAGGAGGAGGGAGCAGGAGCAGATACAGGGAGGGGGAGCAGGAGCAGATACAGGGAGGAGGGAGCAGGAGCAGATACAGGGAGGAGGGAGCAGGAGGAGATACAGGGAGGAGGGAGCAGGAGCAGATACAGGGAGGAGGGAGAAGGAGCAGATACAGGGAGGAGGGAGAAGGAGCAGATACAGGGAGGAGGGAGCAGATAGAAACACAATCATAGCTGCAGCTCCTGTACAGAACACAGAGAGCTGTCTTCCTCTTCACACAAGCGTTGGTGGTATAGTGGTGAGCATAGCTGCCTTCCAAGCAGTTGACCCGGGTTCGATTCCCGGCCAACGCAGCTTCTTTTTCTGACTAAACCTGAATACATTGTTCTCGGCTCGTTAACCATTATTTAACCCCTTCCTTCACTGCAATGAAATGTCACATTGCATTTCACAATGTATGGAAGGTACAGCAGACATTTGTTTAATGTGAAGGACTTTTTTCATGATTCTGTATGTTTAACCTGTAATATAAAAGACAAAAACATTTCCAGATAAACACAGGCCGCATCATGATGGACACCCACACTTCTATGGTTTTGCAAATTCATTGTTTTCCACCCGTCTCTTATGACTTTTTATATTTTTCCATCACCGCTGTTTGCCCTATACGGCTTGCTTTTTTGCAGTAGTTTTAGATTGTACCATAAAATGTACTTAAAAACCCCTCACTGCGGCCCTGATCCACTCCCACCTTGATTATTGTAATTCACTATTGATCGGCCTCTCCCGCTCTAGACTGTCCCCTCTCCAGTTCATCCTTAATGCAGCAGCCAGGAACACTCCCATCTGGCCAATCGTTACTCCGATGTCTCTGCTCTGTGCCAGTCATTGCACTGGTTGCCCATACACTATAGGATCCGCTCTGTGCCAGTCATTGCACTGGCTGTCCATACACTATAGGATCCGCTCTGTGCCAGTCATTGTACTGGCTGCCCATACACTATAGGATCCGCTCTGTGCCAGTCATTGCACTGGCTGCCCATACACTATAGGATCAGCTCTATGCCAGTCATTGCACTGGCTGCCCATACATTATATGATACACTCTGTGCCAGTCTTTGCACTGGCTGCCTATACACTATAGGATCCGCTTTGTGCTAGTCATTGCACTGGCTGCCCGTACACTATAGAATCCGCTCTATGACAGTCACTGCACTGGCTGCCCATACACTGCAGGATCCACTCTGTGCCAGTCACTGCACTGGCTGCCCATACACTATAGGATCCGCTCTGTGCCAGTCATTACACTGGCTGCCCATACACTGCAGGATCCACTCTGTGCCAGTCACTGCACTGGCTGCCCATACACTATAGGATCCGCTTTGTGCCAGTCATTACACTGGCTGCCTATACACTATAGGATCCGTTCTGGGCCAGTCATTGCACTGGCTGCCCATACACTATAGGATCCGCTCTGTGCCAGTCATTACACTGGCTGCCTATACACTATAGGATCCACTCTGAGCCAGTCATTACACTGGCTGCCCATACACTGTAGGATCTGCTCTGTGCCGGTTGTTGCACTGGTTGCCTATACACTATAGGATCTGCTCTGTGCCAGTCATTGCACTGGCTGCCCATATGTGGCGCCCCTGCATCCAGGAGGCCATAAAAGGGAACTGCAGCCAGGCAGGTAGGACAATTGTTGCAAAACAACACCCTCACAGCCCACACAACCCACATACAGTAGATGGCAGCATCCAGCCCTGAGATTGGAAGACTCTAGGCAATTGAGGGGTGGTGGATTTAGAGGAGTGGGTTGGGCACACATGTAGTTAGGTGACTTGACAGTAGAAATAGTGAGGGGGAGGAGGAAGGAGTTCAGTAGGCCATAGTGAGCTGAACAGCAAAGACCAGAAGCTGAGGAGCACAGGCCAGAGAACAGCAGAAGGCTGAGTGAAGCTGAGCAGACAGAAAGACTCACATGTCCTGAGAGTGTACGGTGTAGGAGCGCAGAATCTGTACCGAGCCAGTGTGAGCCGGAGGAGAGAGAAAGCACGTCTGAAGCCAATACCACCAGGAGAATGAGGAGAGAGAGAGGGACTGTGATACCTGGGCCCTAGGAATACACCTGAAGCTACCGACTGCAGGCGGAGTAGCCCTCCTATGATACCGAGATACGCAGAGGGAAAGAGCCTGGTAGAGCCTCACACCTGAGGACTGCTGGAGGCTGGGCTGAGTAGAGTGTCGGCTCTAGAGGGGACCGTAGTTTACCCGGATCCTCAGACAACACGACGGGGGACCACAGCTTTACGTTAGGGTCCCTACCCCAAAGGACAGGCAGCTCAGTGACAAACAGGAGGACCCACAGGGGTATACTGTCCGGTGTCACACACAACGCAGTAAACCAGAGAACGTTAATAGCCCGGAAAGGACACAGAGACTGTGTGAGGAGTCACAGAGAGAGAGACCTGGCTGCAGAGTAAAGGGAACCTGGAGAGGGAGAGTGTGCCCGTGTACTTGTACTGAACTTTGTAAGAACTGTAACTGACTTGTGAACTGTCTGAAGAAATGAGAGTAAACACGGAAAACCCTGAGATTGCCTCCCTTGTGTCTCTGCATGAAAGCGATTCTCTCCCTACAGGAATACAGCAAGCCTTCACCTGCAGAGCCACAGCACAGCCTGTCAGCACCAGCACTGAGGAGAGATCCCTGCAGCGTCTGAACAGGAAGTGTACTGAACATTCCACAATAGACTTAACCCTTACTGCCCCGGGGAACACAGTTCTACCCACTGGAACTATTACATCTAAGCTGCTATTCCATCATCCCCGGATTTTATGCAGCAGCGGCGGCCCCATCACTGGCCGCATATAGTGGGTGGCGTCACGACTGACAATCCCCTGTAAATATTCCCCTTTTATTGCCGAGCCCGGGACACGGACCGGACCAGGACCACCCGTGACTTCCCCAGCAGCCGAACCGGTCCGGTACCGAGTACCTCCGTCCCAGTTGGCCCGACACATACACTATAGGATCCAATTCAAACTGCTTGTTCTCACCCACAAAGCTCTTCACAGTTCAGCACCCCCCTACATCTCCTCCCTCATCTCTGTCTATCCCCCCAACCGTTCTCTTCACAGTGCAGCACCCCCCTACATCTCCTCCCTCATCTCTATCACTCCACCCGTCCTCTTCACAGTGCAGCACCCCCATACATCTCCTCCCTCATCTCTGTCTATCACCCCACCCGTTCTCTTCACAGTGCAGCACCCCCCTACATATCCTCCCCCATCTCTCTCTATCACCCCACCCGTCCTCTTCGCTCTGGAAATGACTTTAGACTCACTTCTGCATTAATCTGAACCTCCCACTTCCGTCTCCAAGACTTCTCCCGAGCTGCACCAATTCTCTGGAATGCTCTACCCCAAGAGATTAGGTGCAACCACAACTTACATAGTTTCAGGCGATCCCTATAAACACATCTTTGTAGGGCGGCCTATCATGATCCCTCGTCAAATTCCTTTATATATAGCCACAGAAAGAAAAGCAAAACATCAGCAAACTCAGGAGAACAGCGGAGTCTACAGCAGGTGTAAATGAAAACTGCAGGTCTGTGGAGTGACAGCGGTGATCAGAGGCCGGTGCCACCACCCGCTGTGTCTGGAGCTCCCAGCTCAGGGGCCATGGGGGACTGAAGGAGTTACATAGTGAACAGTCGCAGGCCAGGAGGGTTTTTCTTCACAGCATTAAATTAAAAAAAAAACCCTAAACAATAATTTATGCCCGAAATTGGGAGATTGAGAATTGAAATGATTCCTGTAAAGCCAGTCACCAAGCTTCATCAATGGGAGAAGAAGAGAAAAATAATGATAACACAGATTATTGTAGCAGGATATTAGGAGACAAATTAGGGCAGATGAATATGGGAAAGCTGGGTGTAAAAAGAGGAATATGGGAAAGCTGGGTGTAAACAGAGGAATACGGGAAAGCTGGGTGCAAACAGAAGAATATGGGAAAGCTGGGTGTAAACAGATGAATATGGGGAAAGCTGGGTGTAAACAGAGGAATATGGGAAAGCTGGGTGTAAACAGAGGAATATGGGAAAGCTTGGTGCAAACAGAGGAATATGGGAAAAGCTGGGTGTAAACAGAAGAATATGGGAAAGCTGGGTGCAAACAGAAGAATATGGGAAAGCTAGGTGTAAACAGAAGAATATGGGAAAGCTGGGTGTAAACAGATGAATATGGGAAAGCTGGGTCTAACCGGGGGAATATGGGAAAGCTGGGTGTAAACAGAGGAATATGGGAGAGCTGGGTGTAAACAGAGGAATATGGGGAAAGCTGGGTGTAAACAGATGAATATGGGGAAGGCTGGGTGTAAACAAAAGAATATGGGGAAAGCTGGGTGTAAACAGAAGAATATGGGGAAAGCTGGGTGTAAGCAGAAGAATATAGGGAAAGCTGGGTACAAACAGATGAATATGGGAAAGCTGGGTGTAAACAGATGAATATGAGAAAGCTGGGTGTAAACAGATGAATATGGGAAAGCTGGGTGTAAACAGATGAATATGAGAAAGCTGGGATTAAACAGATGAATATGGGAAAGCTGGGTGTAAACAGAAGAATATGGGGAAAGCTGGGTGTAAACAGATGAATATGGGGTGTGAGGTAGCGCCCAGGGGAACTCGCTTGCTGCATAATGACACCAACACGTGAGTATAATTTTGCAAATGACTAACCGTTTATTTCTCACATACAGATCATAACACGGGTAGCACAATAAACATTGATCATAAGCACATCACAATACATTACATTACACTAGAACAGAACATCACAATACATTACTTTACACTAGAACAGCACATCACATAATACATTACACTAGAACAGCACATCACATAATACATTACACTAGAACAGCGCATCACATAATACATTACACTAGAACAGCGCATCACATAATATATTACGCTAGAACAGCACATCACATAATACATTACACTAGAACAGCACATCACACAATACATTACACTAGAACAGCACATCACACAATACATTACACTAGAACAGCACATCACACAATACATTACACTAGAACAGCACATCACATAATACATTACACTAGAACAGCACATCACATAATACATTACACTAGAACAGCACATCACATAATACATTACACTAGAACAGCACATCACATACATACATTACATTACACTAGAACAGCACATCACATAATACATTACACTAGAACAGCACATCACAAAACATTACATTACACTAGAACAGCATCATCACACAATACATTACACTAGAACAGCACATCACATTAATACATTACACTAGAACAGCACATCACATAATACATTACACTAGAACAGCACATCACATAATACATTACACACTAGAACAGCACATCACATAATACATTACAACTAGAACAGACATCACATAATCCCCCCCCCCCCCCCCCCCCCCCCCCCCCCCCCCCCCCCCCCCCCCCCCCCCCCCCCCCCCCCCCCCCCCCCCCCCCCCCCCCCCCCCCCCCCCCCCCCCCCCCCCCCCCCCCATCACATATACTACACTAGGAACAGCACATAACATAATACTTACAACTTGTAACAGCACATACATAAAATACGTTACACTAGAACAAGACATCAACATATACATTACACTGAAAAGCAAAGCATTAAAACAGATAATACATAAAGCTGCGAATACATAATAATAAACATTTACACAGATAAAGCTAAAACACATACTTAACTAGACGCAATCACTAATACATTACATTTCATGAACAGCGTTATCAACATCAATCATACTAACATAACATACAAAGCACATCACATATACATTACATTACACTAGAACAGAACATCACATAATACTTACACTAGAACAGACATCAATAATACATTACATAGAACAGACATAATAATACTTACACTAGAACAGCCATCACATAATACATTACACTAGAACAGCCATCACATAATACATTACACTAGAACAGCCATCACATAATACATACATTACACTAGACAGCACATCACATAATACATTACACTAGAACAGCAATCACCAATAAATTACACTAGAACAGCACATCACACAATACATTACACTAGAACAGCACATCACATAATACATTACACTAGAACAGCACATCACAAATACATTACACTAGAACAGCACATCACATAATACATTACACTAGAACAGCACATCACATAATACATTACACTAGAACACCATCACATAATACATTCACTAGAACACACTCACAAATACATTACACTAGAACAGCACATCACAATACATTACACTAGACAGCCATCACATATACATTACACTAGACAGCACACACTTACATACACTAGAACAGCACATCACATAATTACATTACACTAGAACAGCACATTATACAATACATTACACTAAAGCACATCACATAATACATTACATACACAGAAACATCACATAATACATTACACTAGAACAGCAATCACATAATACATTACACTAGAACACCATCACATAATACATTACACTAGAACAGCACATCACAAATACATTACACTAGAACAGCACATCACATAATACATTACACTAGAACAGCACATCACATAATACATTACACTAGAACAGCACATCACATAATACATTACACTAGAACAGCACATCACATAATACATTACACTAGAACAGCACATCACATAATACATTACACTAGAACAGCACATCACATAATACATTAACTAGAACAGCACATCACAATACATTACATTACACTAGAACAGCACATCACAAATACATTACACTAGAACAGCACATCACACATTACATTACACTAGAACAGCACATCACATAATACATTACACTAAACAGCACATCACATAAATACATTACACTAGAACAGCACATCACATAATACATTACACTAGAACAGCACATCACATAATACATTACACTAGAAAGCACATCACATAATACATTACACTAGAACAGCACATCACATATACATTACACTAGAACAGCACATCACAAATACATTACACTAGAACAGCCATCACATATAATACATTACACTAGAGCAGCACATCACATAATACTACATTACACTAGACAGCACATCACAATACATACATTACACTAGAACAGCACATCACAAATACATTACATTACACTAGAACAGCACATCACATAATACATTACATTACACTAAACAGCACATCACAATACAATTACACTAAACAGCACATCACATAATACATTACACTAGAACAGCACATCACATAATACATTACACTAGAACAGCCATCACATAATAATCACTAGAACAGCCATCACAAATACATTACACTAGAACAGCACATCACAAATAATTACATAGAACAGAACACATAATAATACTTACACTAGAACAGCACATCAACATAATACATTACACTAGAACAGCAATACAATATACTCATTACACTAGACAGCAATCACAAATACATAATTACACTAACAGCAATCACATACATACATTACACTAAACAGCACATAACATATACATTACACTAGAAACGCACATCACTAATACATTACTTACACTAGAACAGACATCACATAATACATTACACTAGAACAGCACATCACATAATACATTACACTAGAACAGCACATCACATAATACATTAACTAGAACAGCCATACATAATACATTACACTAGACAGCACATCACATAATACATTACACTAGAACAGCACATCACATAATACATTACACTAGAACAGCACATCACATAATACATTACATTAACTAGAACAGCACATACTAATACATTACATTAACACTAGAACAGCACATCCACATAATACATTACACTAGAACAGCAATCACATAATACATTACACTAGAACAGCAACACATAATACATTACACTAGAACAGCACATCACATAATACATTACACTAGAACAGCACATCACATAATACATTACACTAGAACAGCACATCACATAATACATTACACTAGAACAGCACATCACAAATACATTACACTAGAACAGCACATCACATAATACATTACACTAGAACAGCACATCACATAATACATTACACTAGAACAGCACATCACAAATACATTACACTAGAACGCACATCACATAATACATTACACTAGAACAGCACATCACAAATACATTACACTAGAACAGCACATCACACAATACATTACACTAGAACAGCACATCACATAATACATTACACTAGAACAGCACATCACATAATACATTACATTACACTAAACAGCACATCACATAATACATTACATTACACTAGAACAGCACATCACATAATACATTACACTAGAACAGCACATCACATATACATTACACTAGAACAGCAATCACATAATACATTACACTAGAACAGCACATCACATAATACATTACACTAGAACAGCACATCACATAATACATTACACTAGAACAGCACATCACATATACATTACACTAGACAGCACATCACATAATACATTACACTAGAACAGCCATCACATAATACATTACATTACACTAGACAGCAACATCACCAATACATACATTACACTAGAACAGCACATCACACAATACATTACATTACACTAGAACAGCACATCACATAATACATTACATTACACTAAACAGACATCACAATACATACATACACTAAACAGCAATACAATTACATTACACTAAACAGCACATCACATAATACATTACATACACTAGAACAGCCATCACATAATACATTACACTAGAACAGCACATCACATAATACATTACATTACACTAGACAGACATCACATAATACATTACACTAGAACAGCACATCACATAATACATTACACTAGAACAGCACATCACATAATACATTACATTAAACTAGACAGCACATCACATAATACATTACATTACACTAGAACAGCACATCACAAATACATTACATTACACTAAACAGCAATCACATAATACATTACATTACACTAGAACAGCACATCACATAATACATTACACTAGAACAGCACATCACACAATACATTACATACCTAGAACAGCACATCACAATACATTACACTAGAACAGCACATCACATAATACATTACACTAGAACAGCACATCACATAATACATTACACTAGAACAGCACATCACATAATACATTACACTAGAACAGCACATCACATAATACATTACACTAGAACAGCGCATCACATAATACATTACATTACACTAGAGCAGCACATCACATAATACATTACATTACACTAGAACAGCACATCACACAATACATACATTACACTAGAACAGCACATCACACAATACATTACATTACACTAGAACAGTACATCACATAATACATTACATTACACTACAACAGCACATCACATAATACATTACACTACAACAGCACATCACATAATACATTACAGTACACTAGAACAGCGCATCACATAATACATTACACTAGAACAGCACATCACATAATACATTACATTACACTAGAGCAGCACATCACATAATACATACATTACACTAGAACAGCACATCCACAATACATTACATTACACTAGAACAGCACATCACATAATACATTACATTAAACTAGAACAGCACATCACATAATACATTACATTAAACTAGAACAGCACATCACATAATACATTACACTACAACAGCATATCACATAATACATTACATTACACTAGAACAGCGCAACACATAATACATTACACTAGAACAGCACATCACACAATACATTACATTACCCTAGAACAGCACATCACACAATACATTACACTAGAACAGCACATCACATAATACATTACACTAGAACAGCACATCACATAATACATTACACTAGAACAGCACATCACATAATACATTACACTAGAACAGCACATCACATAATACATTACACTAGAACAGCACATCACACAATACATTACACTAGAACAGCACATCACATAATACATTACATTACACTAGAACAGCACATCACATAATACATTACATTACACTACAACAGCACATCACATAATACATTACATTACACTAGAACAGCACATCACATAATACATTACACTAGAAGAGCACATCACATAATACATTACATTACACTAGAACAGCACATCACACAATACATTACATTACACTAGAACAGCGCATCACATAATACATTACACTAGAACAGCACATCACATAATACATTACACTAGAACAGCACATCACATAATACATTACACTAGAACAGCACATCACACAATACATTACATTACACTAGAACAGCACATCACATAATACATTACACTAGAACAGCACATCACACAATACATTACACTAGAACAGCACATCACATAATACATTACACTAGAACATCACATCACATAATACATTACATTACACTAGAACAGCACATCACACAATACATACATTACACTAGAACAGCACATCACACAATACATTACATTACACTAGAACAGCACATCACATAATACATTACATTACACTACAACAGCACATCACATAATACATTACATTACACTACAACAGCACATCACATAATACATTACACTACAACAGCACATCACATAATACATTACAGTACACTAGAACAGCGCATCACATAATACATTACACTAGAACAGCACATCACATAATACATTACATTACACTAGAGCAGCACATCACATAATACATACATTACACTAGAACAGCACATCACACAATACATTACATTACACTAGAACAGCACATCACATAATACATTACATTAAACTAGAACAGCACATCACATAATACATTACATTACACTACAACAGCACATCACATAATACATTACATTACACTAGAACAGCACATCACATAATACATTACACTAGAACAGCACATCACATAATACATTACACTAGAACAGCACATCACAATAATACATTACACTAGAACAGCACATCACACAATACATTACATTACACTAGAACAGCACATCACATAATACATTACATTACACTAGAACAGCACATCACATAATACATTACATTACACTAGAACAGCGCATCACACAATACATTACATTACACTAGAACAGCGCATCACATAATACATTACACTAGAACAGCACATCACATAATACATTACACTAGAACAGCACATCACACAATACATTACATTACACTAGAACAGCACATCACGTAATACATTACACTAGAACAGCTCTTTCACATAATACATTACACTAGAACAGCACATCACATAATACATTACACTAGAACAGCGCATCACATAATTACATTACACTAGAGCAGCACATCACATAATAAATACATTACACTAGAACAGCACATCACACAATACATACATTACACTAGAACAGCACATCATATAATACATTACATTACACTAGAACAGCACATCACATAATACATTACACTAGAACAGCACATCACATAATACATACATTACACTAGAACAGCACATCACATAATACATTACACTAGAACAGCACATCACATAATACATTACATTACACTACAACAGCACATCACATAATACATTACACTACAACAGCACATCACATAATACATTACATTACACTAGAACAGCACATCACACAATACATTACACTAGAACAGCACATCACATAATACATTACACTACAACAGCACATCACATAATACATTACATTACACTAGAACAGCACATCACACAATACATTACACTAGAACAGCACATCACACAATACATTACATTACACTAGAACAGCGCATCACATAATACATTACACTAGAACAGCACATCACATTATACATTACAATTACATATAACATGGAACACCTACATTCACTATAACTATCACTATATCTCGTGGATACTCATGTACGGCCCTTTCATCATCAGCCATCATGAGTCATCCACGATACACCACCTTTCCTTTGATCACCCAGGGTACTTTTACATAAGCCCTGTTGATCCATCACCCAGGGTAATTTTACATACGCCCTGATGATACACAACACATAACATTTACATAATAAATAGTTATCCACACTTATTTACGGGACCTGTGGGTCCCAATGGTGGTACCAGCTACCTGGCTTTATGTACCCAGCACAACACTTCAATCTATCCCATAGTAAAGGCTCCAGAATGACCGGGCCCTTATACACCGCATGTGATCCAACCTAACACATCCATGGATCACACACATCCTCACACACATTCACAGCCCATCAAAACACATTCATGGATCACACACACTCACAGCCCATCATACACATCCATGGATCACACACATCCTCACACACACTCACAGCCCATCATACACATCCATGGATCCCATACATCCTCACACACACTCACAGCCCATCATACACATACATGGACCCATACATCCTCACACACACTCACAGCCCATCATACACATCCATGGATCACACATACATCCTCACACACGCTCACAGCCCATCATACACATCCATGGATCCCATACATCCTCACACACGCTCACAGCCCATCATACACATCCATGGATCACACACATCCTCACACACACTCACATCCATCATACACATCCATGGATCACACACATCCTCACACACACTCACAGCCCATCATACACATCCATGGATCACACACATCCTCACACACACTCACAGCCCATCATACACACCCATGGATCACACACATCCTCACACCTCACCAGCCCATCATACAATCCATGATCACACACATCCTCACACACGCTCACAGCCCATCATACACATCCATGGATCACACACATCCTCACACACGCTCACAGCCCATCATACACATCCATGGATCACACACATCCTCACACACCTCACAGCCCATCATACACATCCATGATCAACACATCCTCACACACGCTCACAGCCCATCATACACATCCATGGATCACACACATCCTCACACACACTCACAGCCCATCATACACATCATGGATCACACACATCCTCAACACACACTCACAAACCCCATCATACACATCCATGGATCACACACATCCTCACACACGCTCACAGCCCATCATACACATCCATGGATCACACACATCCTCACACACACTCACAGCCCATCATACACATCCATGGATCACACACATCCTCACACAAGCTCACAGCCCATCATACACATCCATGGATCACACACATCCTCACACACACTCACAGCCCATCATACATATCCATGGATCACACACATCCTCACACACACTCACAGCCCATCGTACACATCCATGGATCACACACATCCTCACACACCTCACAGCCCATCATACACATCCATGGATCACACACATCCTCACACACACTCACAGCCCATCATACACATCCATGGATCACACACATCCTCACACAACTCACAACCCATCATACCACATCCATGGATCACACACATCCTCACACACACTCACAGCCCATCATACACATCCATGGATCACACACATCCTCACACACTCACAGCCCATCATAACACATCCATGGATCATACACATCCTCACACACCTCACAGCCCATCATACACATCCATGGATCACACACATCCTCACACACACTCACAGCCCATCATAATACATCCATGGATCACACACATCCTCACACACACTCACAGCCCATCATACACATCCATGGATCACACACATCCTCACACACACTCACAGCCCATCATAACACATCCATGGATCACACATACATCCTCACACACGCTCACAGCCCATCATACACATCCATGGATCACACACATCCTCACACACACTCACAGCCCATCATACACATCCATGGATCACACACATCCTCACACACGCTCACAGCCCATCATACACATCCATGGATCACACACATCCTCACACACACTCACAGCCCATCATACACATCCATGGATCACACACATCCTCACACACACTCACAGCCCATCATACACATCCATGGATCACACACATCCTCACACACCTCACAGCCCATCATACACATCCATGGATCACACACATCCTCACACACGCTCACAGCCCATCATACACATCCATGGATCACACACATCCTCACACAACTCACAACCCATCATACACATCCATGGATCACACACATCCTCACACACACTCACAGCCCATCATACACATCCATGGATCACACACACATCCTCACACACACTCACAGCCCATCATACACATCCATGGATCACACACATCCTCACACACACTCACAGCCCATCATACACATCCATGATCACAACCACACATCAACCTCACACACACATCACATCCCATCATAGCCACACATCATCGGATCACACACATCCTCACACACACTCACAGCCCATCATAAACATCCATAGATCACATACATATTCACACGCACTCACAGCCCATCATACACATCCATGGATCACACACATCCTTACACACGCTCACAGCCCATCATAACACATCCATGGATCACACACATCCTCACACACTCACAGCCCATCATAACACATCCATGGATCACACACATCCTCACACACACTCACAGCCCATCATACACATCCATGGATCACACACATTCTCACACACACTCACAGCCCATCATACACATCCATGGATCACACACATCCTCACACACACTCACAGCCCATCATACACATCCATGGATCACACACATCCTCACACACACTCACAGCCCATCATACACATCCATGGATCACACACAGCCTCACACACACTCACAGCCCATCATACACATCCATGGATCACACACATCCTCACACACACTCACAGCCCATCATACACATCCATGGATCACACACATCCTCACACACACTCACAGCCCATCATACACATCCATGGATCACACACATCCTCACACACACTCACAGCCCATCATACACATCCATGGATCACACACATCCTCACACACACTCATAGCCCATCATACACATCCATGTATCACACACATCCTCACACACACTCACAGCCCATCATACACATCCATGGATCACACACATCCTCACACACGCTCACAGCCCATCATACACATCCATGGATCACACACATCCTCACACACGCTCACAACCCATCATACACATCCATGGATCACACACATCCTCACACACGCTCACAAGCCCATCATACACATCCATGGATCACACACATCCTCACACACTCACAGCCCATCATAACACATCCATGGATCACACACATCCTCACACACTCACAGCCCATCATAACACATCCATGGATCACACACATCCTCACACACACTCACAGCCCATCATAACACATCCATGGATCACACAATCCTCACACACACTCACAGCCCATCATACACATCCATGGATCACACACATCCTCACACACACTCACAGCCCATCATACACATCCATGGATCACACACATCCTCACACACACTCATAGCCCATCATACACATCCATGTATCACACACATCCTCACACACACTCACAGCCCATCATACACATCCATGGATCACACACATCCTCACACACACTCACAGCCCATCATAACACATCCATGGATCACACATACATCCTCACACACGCTCACAGCCCATCATACACATCCATGGATCACACACATGCCTCATACACACTCACAGCCCATCATACACATCCATGGACTGTGGCTCCTGTGGGTCAATAACAGGGATTGGCAACCCTAGTACCCGGGTAAACCATGCGTCACCAAGGCCTCCTCACCACGTGTCCAGGCCACCTGCCGCCACCAATCCACCATACTTAGGCAGGTCTCCAGGTCGAGGACTGTGCCCCACGCCTGAGTCGAGTGCCCTCCAGGATCAGTTACGGTCCCCCTCTCTAGGAGCCCTCCTAACCCCTGCGTCTGGCCACAGGTTCAGACACCATTGAAAGACGGGTGCCTCCCGCATGCAGCAGGCCAAGCCTCCCTCTCGTCCCTACAGGACGGATCACCTCCAATATATCATCCACACTGGCTCGGTCTCTCCCACAGACATCCTACATGGCACCTTTACATATGCCATCATCTCTCATACATGGCACTTTTACATAAGCCATCATATACTTCCACGGGTCCTTTACCGACTGTCTAGTTAGACCCATTGTAAAAAGAAAAATAGGGAGGGGGACAAGAGGCGCAATAGTGCCCTATCACTGATGACACTTGTGTAAGGTGGTGGTGCTGTGAAGCTGCTCACCTGGTCCAGTTGTGATCCCCACAACTGGTTTGAAGGCGTTTTGGAATCAGTGTTCCAGCTGCTGCAGGACCTCCACCGACCACTGGATAGTGGTTTGAATCCAAGACAATGATGGGAGTGCTGGTGTGTCACGGTCCGCGCTACTGTGGCATGAATAAACTCACCAAAGAGACAGCAGTTATTCCATCCTTTTATTTCCTCCTCTCTCCTACGCGTTTCAGCGCCACACCCGGCGCCTTCCTGAGGTAATATCCCTGAGGAAGGCGCCGGGTGTGGCGCTGAAACGCGTAGGAGAGAGGAGGAAATAAAAGGATGGAATAACTGCTGTCTCTTTGGTGAGTTTATTCATGCCACAGTAGCGCGGACCGTGACACACCAGCACTCCCATCATTGTCTTAGTTAGACCCCTTGGCGGCTATGCCCGCCTGGCATGATTCACACATGGTACACAGTTCACTCTAGCACACGAGAACTGCTGTCTTACCGGGCACGGTTCCGGGTCTAGCAACCTGAGTCCCGGGTACACCATGCACCCCCAAGAGCTCCTTCCCGGACGTGTCTCGCCACACGTCCGGACCAGCGTCCTCCTGGATCAGCCACGGATTCCCTACTCTAGGAGCCATAACTCCCCGTTCCCGGCCACTGGTATGGAGCTGGCAGGCTCCTTCATAACCTCACATCGCAGAGCTCAGGACTGCTCTGCTTCCCATCATCTCTGGTCTCCGGTCTCTGGTCTGCAGTCTCTCATCTGATCTGATCT
This sequence comes from Allobates femoralis, assembly GCA_033576535.1. Lineage (NCBI taxonomy): Eukaryota > Metazoa > Chordata > Amphibia > Anura > Aromobatidae > Allobates > Allobates femoralis. The sequence continues at coordinate 7,821,874 of JARQOC010000013.1, read as the reverse complement.
AGTCTCCCTCATACAGACACCTGACTAGCTCTTATCGTAGCTGACACACCCACACTCAGGGGTGAACTTGGCCTCTCTGCTGCCTGAGGCGAACTGCAAAACGGCGTCCCCGCACCCCCCACCTGCTAGTAATTTTTTTTAATTGATAAAAATAAATCTGGTTCATACAGATTTATATTTATCCTATAAAAATGAGCAAAATAGTGGACATTTTAGTTTACAGAAACAGAGAAAAAGATGTCCACACAAGGATGTCAGCGCCATCACACGCACATACAAGAACCACACAGGAGAATCCAGAAGAAGGATCATTAATGGCAATGGCGGCTTGGCACAAGCATATAGACACATAATGAGGACTGGCAGAGCTGCGATCCTGTAGGCAGACCGCTGCCTGGCAGTGAATATTCAGACACGTCACCATGCTGCACCGTCCACACGCCACAGGTAAAGACCTTCAGTTTGAGCATCAACAAGCCGCCACTGCACTAAGCTGGTAAAATGGCGCTTCTCCTCCAACAGACCACACTTACTCCCGAATTGCTTAGCCAATCACAAGCGCCGCACACGGGGCTGTGTGGAATTAATAACAGGGTCCTTCCTATTGGGTGGAGTAAAGGATATGAGAGCAGGAAGGGGGAAGAGCACCACCGACCAACCGCCGCTCAGGAGAAACATGGCTGGATGCCTGAATGTACTGAGGGCGGCACTGGACCTGGTGTGTAAGGGTGGTTTCACATTTGCGTTTGGATAGCAAGCGTAACAGAACGCAGCCAAACGCATGCGCACTGCGTTCCTATGTTTAACATGGGAACGCATAGTAGCTGCGTTTGGCTGCGGTTCAGTTTGGATGCAAATAATTTATGCGCCCTCCTCACGCAACATGTTGCATTTTTTGAGCGTTCACAGGCGCTTGTTTTATCAGCAAGTGCCCGCAAGCGCACAGACAATGCATGGATCTCAATGGATCCGCAGTGCCCTCCACATGGCAGCGCAGGAGAACGCTGCGGATCACATTGAAATTTTGCCAGTGGCGGCCGGGAGGAGGAGAATCTCCGCTGCGTTCACATCAGTATGGCAGCGTTTGCCCTGCGCATGCAGACACAAACGCAAATCTGACACCAGCCTAAGTTATGACCAATCAGTCCTGCAGCAGAGGGACAATGCATCCTGCATCATAGAAATCATGGGGCCCAAGAATAGAAGTTCTAATTGGGCACCCCCAACAAAAACAATATTTGGCTGGGTCACATAGGTACATCTCTCACAACATGTCAGCATTTACAGAGTAATTTTCCTCCTACTGAAGCCCCTAGATTCCCCTTTCATTGCCCCTCTAAAGTGTGATGCCAACAAAAGTGCCCCACAAACACTGTATGATCCCCCACAGTGCATTCCTCCACACGCACAGTATGATGACCCTACTGTACCTCCTTCAACTACCCCAGTACAGTATGATCCCCAATTATGACCCCCGTCCAGCCCTCCATGTAGTATAATGGACCTATGTACAGTATAATGGCCCCCAACACAGTCCTCAAATAGCCCTTCATAAAGTATAAAGGCTCCCTCGTTGCCCTCCAAGTATTATCCTGCCCCCACAGAGCCCTCCATATATTATAATGGCTTTCATATAGTATAATTTGCTCCATATAATATAATACACCCCCATAGTAGCCCGCATAGTATACTGCACACCCCAAATTCCTCCATATATTATCACCCCCATAGTCTTCTATAAAATATAATGCACCCCCACAGTCCTCAATATAGAAAAATGCACCCCCACAGTCCTCCATATAGTATATTGCACCCCGTAGTCCTCCAAATAGCATATTGCACCTCACACCACCGACCTCCATACAGAATAATTCAGGCCCACAGTCCTCAATATAAAATAATGCACTACCACACTCCTCCATGTAGTATAATGCACCCCACAGTCCTCCATATAGAATAATGCACCCCTACAGTCCTCCAAATACTATAATGCACCCCACAGTCCTCCATATAGAATAATGCACCCCCACAGTCCTCCAAATAGTATAATGCACCCCCACAGACCTCCATATAGAATAATGCACCCCCACAGACCTCCATATAGAATAATGCACCCCCACAGTCCTCCAAATAGTATAATGCACCCCACAGTCCTCCATATAGAATGCACCCCCACAGACCTCCATATAGAATAATGCACCCCCACAGTCCTCCAAATAGTATAATGCACCCCACAGTCCTCCATATAGAATAATGCACTCCCACAGTCCTCCAAATAGTATAATGCACCCCACAGTTCTCCATATAGCATACTGCACCTCCACAGTCCTCCATATAGAATAATGAACCCCCACAGAGCATAGTGCACCCCCATAGTTCTCCATACAGCATATTCAACCTCCATAATCCTCCATATAGTATAATGCACCCTCATAGTCCTCTATATAGTATAATGCATCCCCTATAGCCTTCCTCATAGTATATAATGCATCTCCATAGTCTTCCATATAATATAATGGGCCACAATAGTTCTCCTTATAGTATATTGCACCCCCATTGTCCTTCTATATTATATTGTACATTACATAGTTTCCCATCAGTGAACTCACTAAAAAAACTATTAAAAAATAAAAGTAAATACCTCTTCTCCTCAGCACAGCGGCGCTAAGTGATGACATCATTGTTCCCCACCGTGCTGAGCTGCAGAGGGGTGGACAGCGGTGGCTGGGACTTGGGAAAAAAATGCTGCCGGCAGAGGCGGCCGGGACTATAGGAGCAGCGTGCTCGGGGGGCCACCACTGGTACACATATGGCTCCGCTCCGTACACCTCGTACACATTCAGCTCCGTACACCACGTACGCCTTATACACAAGTGTCTCCGCACCGTACACCTCGTACACATGCGGCTCTGCTCCGTACGCCTCATACACACTCGGCTCTGCTCTGTACACCTCATACACACGAGGCTCCGCTCTGTACACCTCGTACACCTGCGGCTCCACTCCGTACACCTCGTACACCTGTGGCTCCGCTTCGTACACACTGGTCTCCGCTCCATACGCCTTGTACACACTAGGCTCTGCTCCATACACCTCGTACACATGTGGCTCCGCTCCGTGCACACTGGTCTCTGCTCCATACACCTAGTACAAGCTCTGCTCCAATCCGTACACATCGTACACTCTCAGCTATGCTCCATACACATTGTGCACACTCGGCTCTGCTCCGTACACCTGGTACACATGTGGCTCCGCTCCATACACCTCGTACACACACGGCTCTGCTCCGTACACCTCGTACACACTCGGCTCCGCTCCGTACACCTCGTACACACTCGGCTCTGCTCCGTACACCTGGTACACATGTGGCTCCGCTCCATACACCTCGTACACACACGGCTCCACTCCGTACACCTCGTACACACTTGGCTCCGCTCCGTACACCTCGTACATGCTCCATACAAATTGTGCACACTCGGCTCTGCTCCGTACACCTGGTACACATGTGGCTCCGCTCCGTACACCATGTACACACTCGGCTCCACTCCATACACCTCGTACACATACAGCTCTGCTCCATACACCTCGTACAAGTGCAGCTCCGCTCCGTACACATTATACACTCTCAGTTCTGCTCTGTACACCTTGTACACACTTGGCTCCGCTCCGTACACCTCGTACAAGCGCAGCTACACTCCGTACACTCTCAGCTCCGCTCCGTACACAAATACCTCCGCTCCGTACACCTCGCACACACTCGGCTCCGCTCCGTACACCTCGCACACACTCGGCTCCGCTTCGTACACATCGCACACACTCGGCTCCGCTCCGTACGTCTTGTGCACACGCGGCTCCGCTCCGTACACCTCGTACACATACAGCTCTGCTCCATACATCTCGTACAAGCTCCGCTCCGCTCCGTACACATTGTACACTCTCAGTTCTGCTCTGTACACCTTGTACACACTTGGCTCCGCTCCATACACCTCGTACATGCTCCATACACATTGTGCACACTCGGCTCTGCTCCGTACACCTGGTACACGTGGCTCCGCTCCGTACACCTCGCACACACTCGGCTCTGCTCCGTACACCTCGCACACACTCGGCTCCGCTCCGTACACCTCGCACACACTCGGCTCCGTACACCTCGTACACATTCGGCTCCTCTCCGTACACCTCGCAAACACTCGGCTCTGCTCCGTACACCTCGCACACACTCGGCTCTGCTCTGTACACCTCGCACACACTCAGTTCTGCTCCGTACACCTCGCACACACTCGGCTCTGCTCAGTACACCTCGCACACACTCGGCTCTGCTCCGTACACCTCGCACACACTCGGCTCTGCTCCGTACACCTCGCACACACTCGGCTCCGTACAGCTCGTACACACTTGGCTCCGTACACCTCGTACACACTTGCTCCGTACACTTCGCACCACTCGGCTCCACTCCGTACACCTCGTACATACTCGGCTCTGCTCCGTACACCTCGTACACACTCTGCTCCGCTCCGTACACCTCGTACACACTCGGCTCCGCTCCGTACACCACGTACACACTCGGCTCCGCTCCGTACACCTCGTACACACTCGGCTCTGCTCCGTACACCTCGTACACACTCGGCTCCGCTCCGTACACCTCGCACACACTCGGCTCTGCTCCGTACACCTCGTACACACTCGGCTCAGCTCCGTACACCTCGTACACACTCTGCTCTGCTCCGTACACATCGTACACACACGGGCTCCGCTCCGTACACCTCGTACACACTCGGCTCCGCTCCGTACACCTCATACACACATGGCTCTGCTCCGTACACCTCGTACACACTCGGCTCCGCTCCGTACACCTCATACACACATGGCTCTGCTCCGTACACCTCGTACACACTCGCTCCGCTCCGTACACCTCATACACACATGGCTCTGCTCCGTACACCTCGTACACACTCGGCTCCGCTCCGTACACCTCATACACACATGGCTCTGCTCCGTACACCTCGTACACACTCGGCTCTGCTCCGTACACCTCATACACACATGGCTCTGCTCCGTACACCTCGTACACACTCGGCTCCGCTCAGTACACCTCATACACACATGGCTCCGCTCTGTACACCTCGTACACCTGCGGCTCCACTTCGTACACACTCGGCTCCGCTCCGTACACCTCATACACACATGGCTCTGCTCCGTACACCTCGTACACACTCGGCTCCGCTCCGTACACCTCATACACACATGGCTCTGCTCCGTACACCTCGTACACACTCGGCTCCGCTCCGTACACCTCATACACACATGGCTCTGCTCCGTACACCTCGTACACACTCGGCTCTCCGCTCCGTACACCTCATACACACATGGCTCTGCACACCTCGTACACACACGGCTTCGCTCCGCACACACGCGGCTCTGCTCCGTACACCTTGTATACACTCGGCTCTGCTCCGTACACCTCGTACACACTCGGCTCCGCTCCGTACACCTCGTACACACTCGGCTCTGCTCCGTACACCTCGTACACACTCGGCTCTGCTCCGTACACCTCGTACACACTCGGCTCCGCTCCGTACACCTCGTACACACACGGCTCCGCTCCGTACACCTCGTACACACTCGGCTCCGCTCCGTACACCTCGTACACACTCGGCTCTGCTCCGTACACCTCGTACACACATGGCTCCGCTCCGTACACCTCGTACACACTCGGCTCTGCTCTGTACACCTCGTACACACTCGGCTCCGCTCCGTACACCTCGTACACACTCGGCTCTGCTCCGTACACCTCGTACACACATGGCTCCGCTCCGTACACCTCGTACACACTCGGCTCTACTCCGTACACCTCATACACACATGGCTCTGCTCCGTACACCTCGTACACACTCGGCTCTGCTCCGTACACCTCGTACACACATCGGCTCCGCTCCGTACACCTCGTACACACTCGGCTCTGCTCCGTACACCTCGTACACACTCGGTTCCGCTCCGTACACCTCATACACACTCGGCTCTGCTCCGTACACCTCGTACACACTCGGCTCCGCTCTGTACACCTCGTACACACTCGGCTCCGCTCCGTACACCTCATACACACTCGGCTCTGCTCTGTACGCCTCGTACACACTCGGCTCTGCTCCGTACACCTCGTACACACTCGGCTCGGCTCCGCACACCTCGTACACACTCGGCTCCGCTCTGTACACCTTGTACACACTCGGCTCCGCTCCGTACACCTCATACACACTCGGCTCGGCTCCGCACACCTCGTACACACTCGGCTCCGCTCCGTACACCTCATACACACTCGGCTCTGCTCCGTACACCTCGTACACACTCGGCTCTGCTCCGTACACCTCGTACACACACGGCTCCGCTCCGTACACCTCGTACACACTCGGCTCCGCTCCGTGCACCTCGTACACACTCGGCTCTGCTCCGTACACCTCGTACACACGCGGCTCTGCTCCGTACACCTCGTACACACTCGGCTCTGCTCCGTACACCTCGTACACACTCGGCTCTGCTCCGTACACCTCGTACACACGCGGCTCTGCTCCGTACACCTCGTACACACTCGGCTCTGCTCCGTACACCTCGTACACACGCAGCTCCGCCCCGTACACCTCGTACACACTCGGCTCCGCCCCGTACACCTCGTACACACTCGGCTCTGCTCCGTACACCTCGTACACACTCGGCTCTGCTCCGTACACCTCGTACACACTCGGCTCTGCTCCGTACACCTCGTACACACTCGGCTCCGCTCCGTACACCTCGTACACACTCGGCTCCGCTCCGTACACCTCATACACACTCGGCTCCGCTCTGTACACCTCGTACACTCAGCTCCATTGTACATACCTCATACATACACAGCACTGCTACATTCATTTACACTGTAAATCCCTCAGCCCCTCACATAAACTTCACCTCATACAGCACCACAGTGGAGTCCTGGCTGTATACTGAGGAGCTGATCATGTGACCCCCTGACTCCTCCCCTCCTTTGACATCATCACAGGTCCTGTCAGCGCGGTGCACTGTGAAGCATGAAGCATGAAGACGGCTCACACAGCCGGCGGGGGAGGCTTGGAGACCGCGGGCGCTGCAGCAGGAGAAGAATGTGGGGAAAGCTGGGTGTAAACAGGAATATGGGAAAGCTAGGTGTAAACAGAGGAGTATGGGGAAAGCTGGGTGTAAACAGAAGAATGTGGGAAAGCTGGGTGTAAACAGATGAATATGGGGAAAGCTGGGTGTAAACATGAATATGGGGAAAGCTGGGTGTAAACATGAATATGGGGAAAGCTGGGTGTAAACAGAAGAATGTGGGAAAGCTGGGTGTAAACAGATGAATATGGGGAAAGCTGGGTGTAAACAGAGGAGTATGGGGAAAGCTGGGTGTAAACAGAGGAGTATGGGGAAAGCTGGGTGTAAACAGAGGAATATGGGGAAAGCTAGGTGTAAACAGAGGAATATGGGGAAAGCTGGGTGTAAACAGAAGAATGTGGGAAAGCTGGGTGTAAACAGATGAATATGGGGAAAGCTGGGTGTAAACAGATGAATATGGGGAAAGCTGGGTGTAAACAGAGGAGTATGGGGAAAGCTGGGTGTAAACAGAGGAGTATGGGGAAAGCTGGGTGTAAACAGAAGAATGTGGGAAAGCTGGGTGTAAACAGATGAATATGGGGAAAGCTGGGTGTAAACAGAGGAGTATGGGGAAAGCTGGGTGTAAAAGAGGAGTATGGGGAAAGCTGGGTGTAAACAGAGGAGTATGGGGAAAGCTGGGTGTAAACAGAAGAATGTGGGAAAGCTGGGTGTAAACAGATGAATATGGGGAAAGCTGGGTGTAAACAGAAGAATGTGGGGAAAGCTGGGTGTAAACAGAGGAGTATGGGGAAAGCTAGGTGTAAACAGAGGAATTTGGGGAAAGCTGGGTGTAAACAGAAGAATGTGGGAAAGCTGGGTGTAAACAGATGAATTTGGGGAAAGCTGGGTGTAAACAGAGGAGTATGGGGAAAGCTAGGTGTAAACAGAGGAATATGGGGAAAGCTAGGTGTAAACAGATGAATATGGGGAAAGCTGGGTGTGAACAGAAGAATGTGGGAAAGCTGGGTGTAAACAGATGAATATGGGGAAAGCTGGGTGTGAACAGGAATATGGGAAAGCTAGGTGTAAACAGATGAATATGGGGAAAGCTGGGTGTAAACAGAGGAATATGGGAAAGCTGGGTGTAAACAGAAGAATGTGGGGAAAGCTGGGTGTAAACAGGAATATGGGGAAAGCTAGGTGTAAACAGAGGAGTATGGGGAAAGCTAGGTGTAAACAGAGGAAAATGGGGAAAGCTGGGTGTAAAACAGGAATATGGGAAAGCTGGGTTTAAACAGAAGAATATGGGGAAAGCTGGGTGTAAACAGATGAATATGGGGAAATCTGGGTGTAAACAGGAATATGGGAAAGCTAGGTGTAAACAGAAGAATGTGGGGAAAGCTGGGTGTAAACAGGAATATGGGAAAGCTGGGTGGATAAGGGGAAGAAGAGAGCGATGAGGAAAGCTGGTGAAGGGGACGTGGCCTAGTAGGAGGCGGGGGGGGCTGAGATTCATGGGGGTCCTGTAAAACAAGACATTGTAGGAGTTGTAGGTATGAAACAGCAGAGAGATAGAGTGATAGAGAGATAGAGAGACAGAGTGACAGAGTGATAGAGAGATAGAGTGATAGAGAGATAGAGTGACAGAGTGACAGAGAGACAGAGTGACAGAGTGATAGAGTGACAGAGTGACAGAGTGATAGAGAGACAGAGTGATAGAGAGATAGAGTGACAGAGAGACAGAGTGATAGAGAGATAGAGAGATAGATAGAGAGATAGAGTGATAGAGAGATAGAGTGACAGAGTGACAGAGTGATAGAGAGACAGAGTGATAGAGTGATAGAGAGATAGAGAGATAGAGTGACAGAGTGACAGAGAGACAGAGTGACAGAGAGACAGAGACAGAGTGATAGAGAGATAGAGTGATGGAGAGATACAGTGATAGAGAGATAGAGTGACAGAGTGATAGAGAGACAGAGTGATAGAGTGATAGAGAGATAGAGTGACAGAGTGATAGAGAGACAGAGTGATAGAGTGATAGAGAGATAGAGAGATAGAGTGACAGAGTGACAGAGAGATAGAGTGACAGAGTGATAGATAGAGTGATGGAGAGATAGAGTGACAGAGTGACAGAGCGATAGAGAGATAGAGAGATAGAGTGACAGAGTGACAGAGAGATAGAGTGACAGAGAGATAGAGTGACAGAGTGACAGAGAGATAGAGAGATAGAGTGACAGAGTGATAGAGTGATAGAGTGATGGAGAGATAGAGAGATAGAGTGATAGAGAGATAGAGAGATAGAGTGACAGAGTGATAGAGTGATGGAGAGATAGAGTGACAGAGTGACAGAGCGATAGAGAGATAGAGAGATAGAGTGACAGAGTGACAGAGTGATAGATAGAGTGATGGAGAGATAGAGTGACAGAGTGACAGAGCGATAGAGAGATAGAGAGATAGAGTGACAGAGTGACAGAGAGATAGAGTGACAGAGTGACAGAGAGATAGAGAGATAGAGAGATAGAGTGACAGAGTGATAGAGTGATAGAGTGATGGAGAGATAGAGAGATAGAGAGATAGAGAGATAGAGATAGAGTGACAGAGTGACAGAGAGATAGAGAGATAGAGTGATAGAGAGACAGAGTAGAGTGATAGAGTGATAGAGAGATAGAGTGACAGAGTGACAGAGAGATAGAGAGATAGAGTGACAGAGAGATAGAGTGATAGAGAGATAGAGTGATAGAGAGACAGAGTGACAGAGAGACAGAGTGACAGAGTGATAGAGTGATAGAGAGATAGAGTGATAGAGAGATAGAGTGACAGAGAGATAGAGTGATAGAGTGACAGAGTGATAGAGAGATAGAGTGATGATAGGGCTGAAGATCGGGATGGAAAAAAATGACTCCGTAGTCGGCAGGATTTGAACCTCGCGGGGAACCCAATGGATTTCTAGTCCATCGCCTTAACCACTCGGCCACGATACAGCTGCTGTCAGGTGCTCTACAACCTCAGCTGTCTGTCAGCCGCGCCAGAAGAAAGATGGAGGAACACAACAGGAAGAAGCATTGGGGTGTGTGGATGGACCAGCGTCCGGGGTCAGCCCTACAGAATACATTGTACTGAAGATATCACGATTCAGAGAAATGTCTGTGAGACAGGAAGGGGTTAAAATACTGAAAGCCTTTCCCTTCCCGCCCCTCCTCCTCTCACAACAGTGGAGAATGTCTGGATTTTAGGGTGAATCTGCCTTAAGTTCAGGTGATCTGTCTAGCAGTGGAGATCTCTGCTGGAGGATCTGTGATCTCACAGAGCAGATGGGCGGGTGCAATCCTCAATCACACAAAGCTCCAGACACACCACACCCTTCGATAGCTCAGTTGGTAAGCGGAGGACTGTAGAGGAGATGCAGGAATCTTAGGTCACTGGTTCGATTCCGGTTCGAAGGACTTTTTTTTTTTCTTATAATTAATAAATTCAGCAAATATCTCTCAATTAAGGAAACAATACGCTGCTCTCCCCCACACCTGTTACCTCGTCCAGTCTCCCCAGATAGTCACCTCCGCCGTTCTCCCCACATTCGTCACCTCCGCCGGTCTCCCACAACACGTTACATCGTCCAGACTCACAGGATAGTCACCTCCGCCGTTCTCCCCAGGATAGTCACCTCCGCCGTTCTCCCCAGGATAGTCACCTCCGCCGTTCTCCCCAGGATAGTCACCTCCGCCGTTCTCCCCAGGATAGTCACCTCCGCCGTTCTCCCCAGGATAGTCACCTCCGCCGTTCCCCCAGGATAGTCACCTCCGCCGTTCTCCCCACATTCATCACCTCCGCCGGTCTCCCCACATTCATCACCTCCGCCGTTCCCCCCACACTCATCACCTCCGCCGGTCTCCCCACATTCATCACCTCCGCCGGTCCCCCCACATTCATCACCTCCACCGGTCTCCCCACATTCATCACCTCCGCTGTTCTCCCCACATTCATCACCTCCGCCGGTCTCCCCACATTCATCACCATCCGCTGTTCTCCCCACACTCATCACCTCCGCCGGTCTCCCCACACATCGTCACCTCCGCCGGTCTCACCACATTCGTCCCCTCCGCTGTTCCACCCACAATCATCACCTCCGCCGGTCTCCCCACATTCATCACCTCCGCCGGTCTCCCCACACTCGTCACCTCCGCCGGTCTCCCCACATTCATCACCTCCGCCGGTCTCCCCACATTCATCACCTCCGCCGTTCTCCCACATTCGTCACCTCCGCCGGTCTCCCCACATTCGTCACCTCCGCCGGTCTCCCCACAACTGTTACCCTCGTCCAGATCTCACAGGATAGTCACCTCCGCCGTTCTCCCCAGGATAGTCACCTCCGCCGTTCTCCCCAGGATAGTCACCTCCGCCGTTCTCCCCAGGATAGTCACCTCCGCCGTTCTCCCCAGATAGTCACCTCCGCCGTTCTCCCCAGGATAGTCACCTCCGCCGTTCTCCCCAGGATAGTCACCTCCGCCGTTCTCCCAGGATATCCACCTCCGCCGTTCTCCCCAGGATAGTCACCTCCGCCGTTCTCCCCAGATAGTCACCTCCGCCGTTCTCCCCAGGATAGTCACCTCCGCCGTTCTCCCCAGGATAGTCACCTCCGCCGTTCTCCCACATTCATCACCTCCGCCGGTCTCCCCACATTCATCACCTCCGCCGTTCCCCCCACACTCATCACCTCCGCCGGTCTCCCCACATTCATCACCTCCGCCGGTCCCCCCACATTCATCACCTCCGCCGGTCTCCCCACATTCATCACCTCCGCTGTTCTCCCCACATTCATCACCTCCGCCGGTCTCCCCACATTCATCACCTCCGCTGTTCCTCCCACACTCATCACCTCCGCCGGTCTCCCCACACTCGTCACCTCCGCCGGTCTCACCACATTCATCCCCTCCGCTGTTCCACCCACAATCATCACCTCCGCCGGTCTCCCCACATTCATCACCTCCGCCGGTCTCCCCACATTCGTCACCTCCGCCGGTCTCCCCACATTCGTCACCTCCGCCGTTCCCCCCACACTCATCACCTCCACCGGTCTCCCCACATTCATCACCTCCGCCGGTCTCCCCACATTCATCCTCTCCGCTGTTCTCCCCACATTCATCACCTCCGCCGGGTCCCCCCACATTCATCCCCTCCGCCGTTCTCCCCACATTCATCACCTCCGCTGTTCCCCCCACACTCATCACCTCCGCCGGTCTCCCCCACATCGTCACCTCCGCCGGTCTCACCACATTCATCCCCTCCGCTGTTCCACCCACAATCATCACCTCCACCAGTCTCCCCACATTCATCACCTCCGCCGGTCTCCCCACATTCATCACCTCCGCCGGTCTCCCCACATTCATCACCTCCGCCGGTCCTCCCCACATTCGTCACCTCCGCCGGTCTCCCCACATTCATCACCTCCGCTGGTCTCCCCACACTCATCACCTCCGCCGGTCTCCCCACACTCGTCACCTCCGCCGGTCTCCCCACACTCGTCACCTCCGCCGGTCTCCCCACACTCGTCACCTCCGCCGGTCTCACCACATTCATCCCCTCCGCTATTCCACCCACATTCATCACCTCCGCCGGTCTCCCCACATTCATCACCTCCGCCGGTCTCCCCACATTCGTCACCTCAGCCGGTCTCCCCACATTCGTCACCTCCGCCGTTCCCCCACACTCATCACCTCCGCCGGTCTCCCCACATTCATCACCTCCGCCGGTCTCCCCACATCATCCTCTCCGCTGTTCCCCACATTCATCACCTCCGCCGGTCCCCCACATTCATCCCTCCGCCGTTCTCCCCACATTCATCACCTCCGCGTTCCCCCACACTCATCCCCTCCGCCGGTTCCCCACACATCGTCACCTCCGCCGGTCTCACCACATTCATCCCCTCCGCGTTCCCCCACAATCATCACCTCCACCGGTCTCCCCACATTCATCACCTCCGCCGGTCTCCCCACATTCATCACCTCGCGGTTCCCCCACATTCGTCACCTCGCCGGTCTCCCCACAATCATCACCTCCGCTGGTCTCCCCACACTCATCACCTCCGCCGGTCTCCCCACATCGTCACCTCCGCCGGTCTCACCACATTCATCCCTCCCGCTGTTCCCCACATCATCACCTCCACCAGTCTCCCCACATTCATCACCTCCGCCGGTCTCCCCACATTCATCACCTCCGCCGGTCTCCCCACACTCATCACCTCCGCCGGTCTCCCCACATTCATCACCTCCGCCGGTCTCCCCACATCATCACCTCCGCCGGTCTCCCCACATCATCACCTCCGCTGGTCTCCCCACACTCATCACCTCCGCCGGTCCCCCCACAATTGTCACCTCTGTCGGTCTCCCCACATTCGTTACGAACCCCGATCACCCTATGTCATTATAATCAGACGGCAGTTACAGAAGGTGAAGAAGTCGTCACCCAGGCAGCAAACACTGGAACATTCCTGTGATATCAGGGCGTCTGTGTCATCATACGGTACATGGCATCACCATTACTTTGTAGATGAGTTCTAGTCACAATGTGCAGCCTACAGATTCCTCACAGGACAGCAGAGGCCTCCACCATCAGGCAGGACAGGAAGTGAGGTGAGGTCAGCCTCCTCCTCAGCCTCCTGCTCAGCCATCCTCCTCCTCCTCCTTCCCTTATTGTGTCTTGTGCTCAGTGTTGTGAAGGAGCACAAGTTGCTGTGCTCATTATGAGTCTTGTGAACACTCGCAGGGCCAGGGCAGCCATTGCCATAGCTATGATCCATCACTGCATGCAGAAGAAGAAGAAGAAGCGGAAGAAGAGGGCTTACTGGAGCAAGGACTTCCTGCAGAGCCGCGACTGCTCCTCCAGCTCCACACTCAACCCAGAGATTAAAGAGAACAACCCCAATGACTTCAGGGACATTTTACGGATGTCGGACGCCACCTTCAGCTACCTCCTGCGAGTGGTCACTCCGCTAATCCAGAAGCAGGACACCTGCATGAGGAAGTCCATCTCGGCGGAGCAGAGGCTGGTGGCCACGCTGCGATTCCTGGCCACCGGACGATCCTTCGAAGACCTGAAATTTTCCACTGCGATCTCGCCCCAGGCGCTGGGCGTCATCATCCCGGAGACCTGCAACGCCATCGTCCAGATGCTGAAGGGACGGTACCTGAAGGTGGGTCACCTCCGGACCCTTTGTGCGCAGGGTTTTAGGCGATGTTCACACAGTGCATTTTTGCTGTGTTTTTGGGCTCAGTTTTTACCTTGGTTTTATGCTAATCTGAACCTGCGGTTTTGATTCCCAGCCAAACCTGTGTGATTCAGGGAAAAGTCCACACATTGGTTTACTGTCCCAGCAGAAACTAAAACTTGCACAGGTTTTGCTGCGTTTGGAAAGAATGAGCCTCATTCTTTTCTGTTCTATGGGGAAATAAAAACAGCAAAAATGCAGTAAAAATGCAGGTTTTCTCCTTCCAAGATATCTGGATCCTCGAGTAACCCCATGGTTTTGCTGCAGCAAAATCTTCCAAGTGTGAACATAGTCTTAGGTTTCTTTTGAGCTTATAGAGTCATTATAGTATTTGGGGGCACAATTCAGGAAAGGGGAATCTGAGCAGCGTCGCTGGGTATTGATGCTTCTGATGTAACTTGTTGCAAATCAGTTGACACTTTTAGGGTACCGTTACACGTCGCAACATTGCATTTGCAACTTGCTGGTTGCAGTGAAATCATGGACACATTGTTACATTTGTACACAGCAACAAGATAGAACAATGTGTCCATGATTTCACTGCAACCAGCAAATTGCAAATGCAATGTTGCGACGTGTAACGGTACACTTACTGTTGGAGAATCGAGCAAAAGAATGTCAGGTCTAATGGTGTATCTAAAAGGGGCATGCAGGTGATCGCCCTGGGTGCAGACAGCCTGGGGGACTCCAGTTGGCCACCTGATGCTGCTACCCAACATGTCTTCCAGTCAGTTGAATTTAGCCGCCAGGGAGACCTGCCTTCTGTACCTGGCTGGCATACAAAAATATGGCGAAGCACACATCTTTTTTGTTTTTAGTTTTGTTGTAGAAACACTTACCGTATATACTCGTGTATAAGCCGAGTTTTTCAGCCCAAAATTTGGGCTGAAAAGTCTCCCCCTCGACTTATACACGAGTCAATACGGGTGGGGGCTGTGGAGGCTGCAGGAGGCGGGGGAGGCTGCTGTATGAGGCGGCCCCATCACGTGGGGCCGCTCATTAAATATGCACTGCTTCCCCCTGTCAATCAGCGGCAGGGGGAAGCAGTGCATATAGCCCCCAAATGCTGGCACTCGCCCGCCTTTGTAAGGGCCCCCCCCCCGCTGGTTATATTACCATCCCGGTCTTCTGATCAGCGCCGCTCCTCGGTGCTCCGTTCGTCCGTCCTGCTGCATCCGGGATCTCCGGCCGTCGCAGGCATATGACGTCATCGCGCGACGGCCGGAGATCCCGGATGTAGCAGGACGGGAGCAGAGAGGACGGAGCGCCGAGGAGCAGCGCTGATCAAAAGACCGGGATGGTAAGAGAAGCGGGGGGGGGGGGGGGCCCTTGCAAGGGGGGGCGAGTGCCAGCATTTGGGGGCTGCTGGGTACCCCCAGGGTGCTGCTGGGGACCCCTTGGGGGCTGCTGGGTACCCCCAGGGGGCTGCTGGGGACCCCCAGGGGGCTGCTATATGTACCCCTGGGGGCCTGCTGTATACCACTGGGGCTGCTGTATACTACCACTGGGGCTGCTGTATACTACCACTGGGGCTGCTGTATACTACCACTGGGGAGGCCTGTATACCACTGGGGGAACCTGTATACCACACTGCTGGGGGCTGTATACCTGTGCTGGGGTCCACCCTCGGCTTATACGAGTCAATAGGTTTTTCCAGATTTTTGGGGCAAAAGTAGGGGGGTCGGCTTATACACGGGTCGGCTTATACACGAGTATATACGGTACATAGTCCAGGGAAGCTGTTTTTTTATTGCCAGTGAAGGTAACTCACTGAAGGGGTTAGCAGCCAGTAGCTGCTTGGGTTACCCTTAGCTGGCAATAGAAAATGCAGCGGGAGCCCACATGTTTTTTTTTTGTAACCCCTAACCCTGTGTTTGGGGTTTTATTTATTGATTTTTTTTTTTTTTAATTCATTAAAAACTAAAAAAAAATAACATGGGCTTCCCCATATTTTTGCATGCCAACCAGGTACAGCAGGCAGGTACGGGCTGCCCCCAACCCCCAGCTGCCTAGTTGTACCCAGCTGGGATACAAATATATAGCAAAGCCCTATTTTTAATAGTAAAAGAAAAAACTATGTGGGGCTTCGCCCTATTTTTGTGTCCAGCCAGGTCCAACTAGGCAGCTGGGGGCTGGAATTCGCAGCGCAGGGTGGGACAAGCTTTCGGCACCCCCCCCCCATACTGCGAACTGCAGTCCGCAGCTGCTCCAGAAAATGGCGCATTCACAGAGGCGCCATCTTCTGGCACTGTATCCAACTCTTCCAACGGCCCTGGTGGCGGGTGGCACGCTGAGTAATAATGAGGTTAGGGGCAACTTTGTATTATCAGCTGGCCCTAAGCCCGAAATTCATGGTGTCATGCCAATGTTACAAATAGCCACTATGAAAACACAACACAGAGAAAAATATTTTTATTAGAAATAAAACACAGAATTGGTGACTCCATCTTTATTAAAGAAAAGAACCCCCCCCCTCCAACGTAGTCCAGGGTCGAGGGTCCCGCGACTTCCAATCCGGATCCAATATCATCTGATTAGTTTGATCAATCAGATGATCAATATCAGGACCTGAATCAGCTGTCAGATCAGCTGTTTAAGTCGCCCAACAAAACTGTACAGCTGCTGTCGTCGCGGGTGGTTTACACCATAGCTGATCTGACAGCTGTTTAAATCGCCCACAACACATCAGTGATGCTGTCACGTCACACATCACCTGATCGCTACCGGCCAAGATAAGGTCCTGACAGCAAACGGACGTCTTCCCTTCGGTTCCAAGGACAGCTGGCGGAGGGGTGAGTAGTCTTTTTTTATTTTTAACACCTTTTGTTAACTTTTACTTCATTTTCGGAGTGTATATACATACACTCGGACAGTGAAACACCATGTCACACGTGTGACACGGGGGAGGAACAAGGATTCTTCCTCCCCGCGTGACATGACTTCACCCTGCGCTCGCGTTACAGGCACTGGAATAGATATTGTCTGAACGACGATGCGTATTCCTGCTCCGTAATACTCAGACATTGTTCACAGCAGTGACCTGGGAGTCAGAAATGCTTACAGGGGTCTTCCCCATGCTGTTCCCATGTCATTTGAGGACTGCTCTTATACATCCATGACATTTTTAGGGTTTCTGCAGACCGTTGGGGCGCCGCCGGAAAAATGCTCGAGTTTCCCCATAGGTTAACATTGGGCTCGGTGCTCGGGTGGAGTACCCGAGCATTTCAATATGCTCGACCCGAGCATCAAGTACCCGAGCATTTTACTGCTCGCTCATCACTAATCAGCAGCATGATCAGATCATCTGAGCACACTGCTGACATCACTCTACAGGCCGCACAGGCACGGAGAGCGTCACTATGGCAAGTGCTGCAAAGGAGATGAAAACGCTTGAGTAAATAGTATGAGAAGGGGATAATGGGGAAGGGATTGTGTGAGGAAGCAGTATGGGGAGCTGGTGGAGGGATTGTGTGAGGAAGCAGTATGGGAGCTGGTGGAGGGATTGTGTGAGGAAGCAGTATGGGAACTGGTGGAGGGATTGTGTGAGGAAGCAGTATGGGGAGCTGGTGGAGGGATTGTGTGAGGAAGCAGTATGGGAGCTGGTGGAGGGATTGTGTGAGGCAGCAGTATGGGGAGCTGGTGGAGTGATTGTGTGAGGCAGCAGTATGGGGAGCTGGTGGAGAGAGTGTGGTGAGGAAGCAGTATGGGGAGCTGGTGGAGGGATTGTGTGAGGAAGCAGTATGGGGAGCTGGGGAAGGGATTGTGTGAGGAAGCAGTATGGGAAGCTGGTGGAGGGATTGTGTGAGGAAGCAGTATGGGAACTGGTGGAGGGATTGTATGAGGAAGCAGTATGGGGAGCTGGGGGATTGTATGAGGAAGCAGTATGGGGAGCTGGGGAGAGCATGTATGAGGAAGCAGTGTGGGAGCTGGGGGAGAGAATGTGTAAGGAAGCAGTATGGAACTAGTGGAGGGATTGTGTGAGGAAGCAGTATGGGGAGCTGGTGGAGGGATTGTGTGAGGAAGCAGTATGGGAGCTGGTGGAGGGATTGTGTGAGGAAGCAGTATGGGAACTAGTGGAGGGATTGTGTTGAGGAAGCAGTATGGGGAGCTTGTGAGGAAGCAGTATGGGGAGCTGGTGGTGGGATTGTGTTAGGACACAGTATGGGAAGCTGGTGGAGGGATTGTGTAGAGGAAGCAATATGGGAGCTGGTGAGGAAGCAGTATGGGAGCTGGTGGAGGATTGTGTGAGGAAGCAGTATGGGGAGCTGCGGAGGGATTGTGTGAGGAAGCAGTATGGGAGCTGGTGGAGGGATTGTGTGAGGAAAGCAGTATGGAACTAGTGGAGGGATTGTGTGAGAAGCAGTATGGAGCTGTGGAGGGATTGTGTGAGGAAGCAGTATGGGAACTAGTGTGGAGGGATTGTGTGAGGAAGCAGTATGGGGAGCTGGTGGAGGGATTGTGTGAGGAAGCAGTATGGGAGCTGGTGGGAGGGATTGTGTGAGGAAGCAGTATGGGGAGTTGTGGGGATGGGAGATTGGTGTGAGAGAAGCAGTATGGGAGCTAGTGGAGGGAATTGTGTGAGGAAGCAGTATGGGAGCTGGGGAGGATTGTGTGAGGAAGCAGTATGGGAAGCTGGTGGAGGGATTGTGTGAGGAAGCAGTATGGGAGCTGGTGGAGGGATTGTGTGAGGAAGCAGTATGGGAGCTGGTGAGGGATTGTGTGAGGAAGCAGTATGGGAGCTGGTGGAGGGATTGTGTGAGGAAGCAGTATGGGAGCTGGTGGAGGATGTGTGGATAGCAGTATGGGAACTAGTGGAGTGGATTGTGTGAGAAGCAGTATGGGAGCTGGAGGGATTGTGTGAGGAAGCAGTATGGGAACTAGTGGAGGGATTGTGTGAGGAAGCAGTATGGGAGCTGGTGGAGGGATTGTGTGAGGAAGCAGTATGGGACTAGTGGAGGGATTGTGTGAGGAAGCAGTATGGGAGCTGGTGGAGGGATTGTGTGAGGAAGCAGTATGGGAGCTGGTGAGGGATTGTGAGGAAGCAGTATGGGGAGCTGGTGGAGGGATTGTGTGAGGAAGCAGTATGGGGAGCTGGTGGAGGGATTGGTGTGAGGAAGCAGTATGGGGAGCTGGTGGAGGGATTGTGTGAGGAAGCAGTATGGGGAGCTGGTGGAGGGATTGTGTGAGGAAGCAGTATGGGAGCTGGTGGAGGGATTGGTGAGGAAGCAGATGGGACTGTGGAGGGATTGTGTGAGGAAGCAGTATGGGGAGCTGGTGGAGGGATGTTGTGTGAGGAAGCAGTATGGGGGAGCTGGTGGAGGGATTGTAGACAGTATGGGAGCTGTGGAGATTGTTGAGGAAGCAGCATGGGAGCTGGTGAGGGATTGTGTGAGGAAGCAGTATGGGAGCTGGTGGAGGGATTGTGTGAGGAAGCAGTATGGGGAAGCTGGTGGAGGGATTGTGTGAGGAAGCAGTATGGGAACTGGTGAGGGATTGTGTGAGGAAGCAGTATGGGAGCTGGTGGAGGATTGTGTGATGAGAAGCATGTATGGGAGAGCTGTGGAGGGATTGTGTAAGGAAGCAATATGGGAGCTGGTGGAGGGAATGGGTGGGGTAGCGGTATGGGAGCTGGTGGTGGGATTATATGAGAAAGCAGTATGGGGAGATAGTGGAGGGAATGAGTGAGGAAGCAGTATGGGCAGCTGGTGGAGGGATTGTGTGAGGGAGCAGTATATGAACTGGTGGAGAGAAAGGGTGAAGAAGCAGTATGGGAGCTGGGGGAGAGCATGTATGAGTAAGCAGTATGGGAGCTGGTGGAAGGATTGTGTGAGGAAGCAGTATGGGGATCTGGTGGAGGGATTGTGTGAGGAAGCAGTATGGGAGCTGGTGGAGGGAATGGGTGTGGAATCAGTATGGGGAGATGCTGGTGGAATTGTGTGAGTAAGCAGTATGGGGAGCTGTAGGGATTGTGTAGGAAGCAGTATGGGAAGCTGGTGTGGGATTGTGCGAGGAAGCAGTATGGGAGCTGGTGGAGGGATTGTGCGAGGAAGCAGTATGGGGAGCTGGTGAGGATGTGGAGAAAGCTGAGGAGTGTGGAGGAATAGGTGAGGAAGCAGTATGGGGAGCTGGAGGAGGATTGTATGAGGAAGCAGTATGGGAGCTGGGGAGGGATTGTATGAGGAAGCAGTATGGGAGCTGGTGGAGGGAATGGGTGAGAACAGTAGGAAGCGGTGGAGGGTTGTATGGAAGCGTATGGCAGTGGTGGAGGGAATGGTGAGGAAGCAGTATGGGCAGCTGGTGGAGGGATGGGGTGAGCAGAATGGAAGCGGTGAGGAATGGGTTAGGAATCAGTTGGGGAGTGGTGGAGGATGGTGAGGAAGCAGTATGGGGCTGGTGGAGGGAATGGGTGAGGAAGCAGTATGGGAGCTGGTGGAGGGTTGTGTGAGGAAGCGTATGGGGACTGGTGAGGGATTGTGTGAGGAAGCAGTATGGGGAGCTGGTGGAGGGATTGTGTGAGGAAGCAGTATGGGAGCTGGTGGAGGGATTGTGTGAGGAAGCAGTATGGGAGCTGTGGGGATTGGTGAGGACGTATAGTGTGGGGATTGTGTGAGGAAGCAGTATGGGATGTGGGGGATTGTTGAGGAGCAGTATGGGGAGTGGAGGGATTGTGTGAGGAAGCAGTATGGGGAGCTGGAGGGATTGTATGAGGAAACCGCATGGGAGCTGGAGGAGGGATTGTATGAGGAAGCAGTGTGGGAGCTTGGGATGGATTGAGTGAGGAAGCAGTATGGGAAGCTGGTGGAGGGATTGTATTAGGAATCAGTATGGGGAGCTGGTGGAGGGAATGGGTGAGGAAGCAGTATGGGGAGCTGGAGGAGGGATT
This sequence comes from Allobates femoralis, assembly GCA_033576535.1. Lineage (NCBI taxonomy): Eukaryota > Metazoa > Chordata > Amphibia > Anura > Aromobatidae > Allobates > Allobates femoralis. The sequence continues at coordinate 7,800,635 of JARQOC010000013.1, read as the reverse complement.
GTTTGAGGAAGCAGTATGGGGAGCTGGTGGAGGGAATGGGTGAGGAATCAGTATGGGAGCTGGTGGAGGGATTGTGTGAGGAATCAGTATGGGGAGCTGGAGGAGGGATTGTATGAGGAAGCAGTATGGGCAGCTGGTGGTGGGAGCATGTGAGAAGACACAATGGGGATCTGGTGTGGAGGAAGAGGGATATGAGAAAAAACAGAATCTGGAGGTAGGGGGAAATCAGTGAGGAAAGAATATGAAGAGAGGGAAGGGAATTAGTTAGGGAACAGTATGGGGGGCAGAAGAATGTATGGCTGCACAATACAGAGACATGTTAGTGTGAGGAGCAGTATAGTGAGGGAGCGGTGTGTAATACACTCACTGTCCGGACTCAGCTCTGCTTGCTGGTTCAAGCTTCATCATGTGACCACTTCAATCATGTTTCACTCTTTTCTTCTTACTTTGCTCAGTGAAGCAAGAACTTTAGTTTTTAGCTGAATATTCGAGAATCGGGAAGACGATCTCATGGTCACGTGACTATAACTGGAGAAATCACATGTGTTCGGTCACAACTGCTCAAACTGCCTGAGGAGGAGGGCAGTCATCTACCCAAATTGTTGCCCTGGGTGCCAGAAAACCTAGGTCCATCTCTGTTTCGGGACATGGTCCAGGGGCCACATCAGGTGCCTGCAGGGTGAACCCCCTTCTACCGGTTGGCATCTTTGAGTCTCTTCCAATCAGAGGCCCTGGCATGGTGTTGTGGGGCCTAAATATCAGAAAAGGCGTCAGGGATATCCGCCATTTGGAGAAAGCACCTCCCACTCCGGACCCGTGGTCATGTACTACTGAGGTGGCCGCTGGACCATGGACCGGTCATTCTTTTACCAGATTTTTACTGCTATGTGCCATCATAGTGTCCTCTACAATATTGGTGTAAAACGGATATGTCACAAGATATTTCTCATAATGTCTAAATTATATTATTTGTAAATTTCTCATAAATGTTGTGACCTTCGATGTTTTTACGCCATTCCCAATAATTTATAAAGCAGACAAAGCCTTGTGGGGAGGAGGCCGAGAACCATCCATAAAGTTATCATGACCTCCGCCAAGAACTGACAACATGTAAAGAGTATTCTGCTCCAGTTCTTGGTGGGGGCACCACATTCATTATCAGGCATATGCCAATCTGGCATCTCTAACTCCAGTGCAGTCTTCATCACGCGATGGTGGAGGGAAAGCATCCGAGTAGCGAGAGACAGCACAGACAGCGCTAGGGGGACATTGTGGATGGAGCAGTGACTGGCGCTGTTATGGGGGGACATTGTGGATGGAGCAGTGACTGGCGCTGTTATGGGGGGACATGTGGATGGAGCAGTGACTGGCGCTGTTATGGAGGACATTGTGGATGGAGCAGTGACTGGCACTGTTATGGGGAGGACATTGTGGATGGAGCAGTGACTGGCCTGTTATGGGGGACATTGTGGATGGAGCAGTGACTGGCACTGTTATGGGGGGACATTGTGGATGGAGCAGTGACTGGCACTGTTATGGGGGGACATTGTGGATGGAGCAGTGACTGGCGCTGTTATGGGGGGACATTGTGGATGGAGCAGTGACTGGCACTGTTATGGGGGGACATTGTGGATGGAGCAGTGACTGGCGCTGTTATGGGAGGACATTGTGGATGGGCAGTGACTGGCCTGTTATGGGAGGACATTGTGGATGGAGCAGTGACTGGCACTGTTATGGGGGGACATTGTGGATGGAGCAGTGACTGGCGCTGTTATGGGGGGACATTGTGGATGGAGCAGTGACTGGCGCTGTTATGGGGGACATTGTGGATGGAGCAGTGACTGGCACTGTTATGGGAGGACATTGTGGATGGAGCAGTGACTGGCGCTGTTATGGGAGGGGACATTGTGGATGGAGCAGTGACTGGCGCTGTTATGGGGGACATTGTGGATGGAGCAGTGACTGGCTGTTATGGGGGACATTGTGGATGGAGCAGTGACTGGCGCTGTTATGGGGGGACATTGTGGATGGAGCAGTGACTGGCGCTGTTATGGGGGGACATTGTGGATGGAGCAGTGACTGGCGCTGTTATGGGGGACATTGTGGATGGAGCAGTGACTGGCGCTGTTATGGGAGGACATTGTGGATGGAGCAGTGACTGGCGCTGTTATGGGGGGACATTGTGGATGGAGCAGTGACTGGCGCTGTTATGGGGGGACATTGTGGATGGAGCAGTGACTGGCGCTGTTATGGAGGGACATTGTGGATGGAGCAGTGACTGGCGCTGTTATGGGAGGACATTGTGGATGGAGCAGTGACTGGCACTGTTATGGGGGGACATTGTGGATGGAGCAGTGACTGGCACTGTTATGGGGGGACATTGTGGATGGAGCAGTGACTGGCACTGTTATGGGGGGACATTGTGGATGGAGCAGTGACTGGCACTGTTATGGGGGGACATTGTGGATGGAGCAGTGACTGGCGCTGTTATGGGAGGACATTGTGGATGGAGCAGTGACTGGCACTGTTATGGGGGGACATTGTGGATGGAGCAGTGACTGGCACTGTTATGGGGGGACATTGTGGATGGAGCAGTGACTGGCACTGTTATGGGGGGACATTGTGGATGGAGCAGTGACTGGCGCTGTTATGGGAGGACATTGTGGATGGAGCAGTGACTGGCGCTGTTATGGGGGGACATTGTGGATGGAGCAGTGACTGGCAGTGTTATGGGGGGACATTGTGGATGGAGCAGTGACTGGCAGTGTTATGGGGGGACATTGTGGATGGAGCAGTGACTGGCAGTGTTATGGGGGGACATTGTGGATGGGGCAGTGACTGGCACTGTTATGGGGGGACATTGTGGATGGAGCAGTGACTGGCGCTGTTATGGGGGGACATTGTGGATGGAGCAGTGACTGGCGCTGTTATGGGAGGACATTGTGGATGGAGCAGTGACTGGCGCTGTTATGGGGGGACATTGTGGATGGAGCAGTGACTGGCAGTGTTATGGGGGGACATTGTGGATGGAGCATGACTGGCAGTGTTATGGGGGGACATTGTGGATGGAGCAGTGACTGGCAGTGTTATGGGGGGACATTGTGGATGGAGCAGTGACTGGCAGTGTTATGGGGGGACATTGTGGATGGAGCAGTGACTGGCACTGTTATAGGGGGACATTGTGGATGGAGCAGTGACTGGCGCTGTTATGGGGGGACATTGTGGATGGAGCAGTGACTGGCGCTGTTATGGGAGGACATTGTGGATGGAGCAGTGACTGGCGCTGTTATGGGGGGACATTGTGGATGGAGCAGTGACTGGCGCTGTTATGGGGGGACATTGTGGATGGAGCAGTGACTGGCGCTGTTATGGGGGACATTGTGGATGGAGCAGTGACTGGCGCTGTTATGGGGGACATTGTGGATGGAGCAGTGACTGGCGCTGTTATGGGGGGACATTGTGGATGGAGCAGTGACTGGCACTGTTATGGGGGGACATTGTGGATGGAGCAGTGACTGGCACTGTTATGGGGGGACATTGTGGATGGAGCAGTGACTGGCACTGTTATGGGGGGACATTGTGGGATGATATTGTGAAGGGTACATGTTTTAGGTAAATTTTTGTATATTCAGCTTTATACCAAATTATCGTGAAAAATCATTGAAACTTTCTTTTTTTTTCCAGTTTCCTACAAAACCTGAACAGTGGAGAGAAGTTGCCAAACAGTTTGACGACTTCTGGAACTTCCCGAATTGTGGAGGAGCCTTGGGTGGGAGACACGTCCGCATCAACCCTCCACCGCACAGCGGCTCCTTCTACTACAACTACAAGGGCTTCTTCAGTATTGTGCTCATGGCCATAGTCAATGCCGAACATGAGTTCATCATGATCGATGTAGGCAAAAACGGAAGAATGTCCGATGGGGGGGTAATAGAGCAGACCCACTTCTACCATAAACTAAAGGAGAACATGTTGAATCTCCCCCCGAACAGTGAAACTAAAGAGGGTCTTAACTTTGTATTTGTGACGGACGAGTCCTTTGCTCTTCACGAACATTTACTGACGCCTTTTCCTCCGGAAGCGAAATCACAACAAAGAAAAATATTCAACTATCGACTTTCAAGGGCCAACCGAGTGGTGGAGAACGCCTTCGGTCTTCTATTGAGCCGATTCCGGATCTTTCACACGACGATTAACTTGTCTCCCTACAAGATCGAGCTGGTGGTTATGGCTTGTTGTCTACTCCACAATTACCTGAGAAGGAACGATAGGGCGGAATACGCACCAGCCAGCTTGTTGGACCGGGAGAATCCCGATGATGGATCCATCATCCCAGGGGAATGGAGATCTGTCCCTTCCGGACTTACCCCGCTACAACCCATTCAACCACAGCTCAAACCAAGTGGTGACGTCAAGAAGAATAGGGACAGGTATTTGGAATACTTCAATGGCCCGGGCGCCGTGGCCTGGCAGGACGAAATGGTCTAGAACATCTTCTCCAGACAAACAGGGAAACGGAAAAGACAAGGGGCACAAATAGGGTCTTACCAGAGAGAAACAACAATGGTTGGGATAAATGAAGATCACCTGGTAAAGTTGTGTCAGACATAACTACTCTATTGCTTAATACCAACTGCTGTATCCCCACGTGGTGATGGGCATCTAAGTGTGGAGGAGAAGGGGTTAATCGTGCGCTGCCAACGCACAATTAACCACTTCTCCTCCTCTCTGAGAATTTCTCCAGAGACATCAAGAGGAAATCTGCAAGACTCCTCCGGTGACAGTGTTCTCATTTATTATGCTCCATCCATAATTTCCAGTTAATCTTTTGCATAGAGATTGTGTTAGTGAATATTATGTTAACGCTCATTGTGGGTTGTCCAGGCTTTGTATAAAATCTGCAGAATGTTTGTAATTTACATCCTGTCAGCATTTTGTAGGGTTATCTAGATATCACCTTTCTGCATGTGGAGGAGGCTGGCAAGTTTTGTTTTGGACTTAGGCATGATGTCACTACTTGTCGTTTCCACCCACCAACCTAGAAACGCCCCAGACTGCAAAAAGCCATCCACAGCAACAAGCATCAGTCCACTTCAGTATCCAGAATGCCCTACCCCCAGTCTCCAGCAGTGCCTGCCCCCTCCAGTTTCCAGCGATCCCCCCTCCTTCTCCAGTCTCCAACGTGCCCAACCCCAGTCTCCAGCATGCCTGCCCCCTCCATTTCCAGCGATCCCCCTCCTTTCCAGTCTCCAACTGTGCCCAACCCCCAGTCTCCAGCATTGCCGCCCCCTCCATTCCAGCGATCCCCCCCCTCTCCGTCTCCAATTCCCAATCCCACAGTCTCCAGCATGCCTGCCCCCTCCATTTTCCAGCGATCCCCCTCCCTTCTCCAGTCTCCAATGTGCCCAACCCCCAGTCTCCAGCATGTCTGCCCCCTCCAGTTCTCAGTGATCCCCCCCCTTCTCCAGTCTCCAATGTGCCCAACCCCCAGTCTCCAGCATGCCTGCCCCCTCCATTCTCCAGCGATCCCCCCCTTATCCAGTCTCCAGCATGCCTGCCCCCTCCTAGTTTCAGCGATCCCGCCTCTTCTCCAGTCTCCAAGTGCCCAACCCCAGTCTCCAGCATGCCTGCCCCCCAAGTCTCCAGCGATCCCCCCTTCGCCAGTCTCCAGCTGCCACCCAGTCCCAGCATGCTCCCCTCCAGTCTCCAGTGTGCCCACCCTCTCCAGTCTCAGCATACCAACCCCCTCCACACTCCATTCCCCTATGTACACTGTGATAGAACCGCATTGCACTGAGAGTGGTCATCTTCTTCTGAGACACTGTGCTGAATCGGCAACTCTGACAGGAAGATGACCGCTCTCAGTGCTACATTGTGCGCTCACCACCTCCCACTGTTTCGGCGATAATGTGTACAAAGTGCACTGACCCTCACAGCGGTCCCCTCTGTGCACTGAGTGGTTCTTACATTCTGCTGATACAGGGGGCAGGGCCACTGTGAGGGTCAATGTGCTTTATATCACATCAGCGCCGACACAGGGGGAGCAGGTAACAACGTAGCACTGAGAGTGGTCATCTTCCTGTCAGAGCTGCCGATTCAGCACAGTGTCTCAGAAGGAGATGACCACTCTCAGTGCAGTGTGGAGAGGGCGTGCATGCGGTGACTGGGAGGAGCGGGCATGCATGGTACTGGGGGGGCTTGTTGCAGTTTCAGGTGTGTTTGTAGGAGAGTGGGTGGAAATGACAAGTAGTGATTAATGCCCAAGCTCCAAAACAAACACGCCCCTTGTCGCCTCCTCACACACAGAAAGGTGATATCTAAGTAACTCTACAAAATGCTGACAGGGTATAAATTACAAATGGTCCGCATTCTGCAGCCTAGATACAAACACAGATGTTGTAAAAGCCTGGACAACCCCTTTAAGTTTGCATGATCCAATCCTGACCTGCACGATTTTACATAATCTTAATTTATTTGGGACCAGCCAGTATTGTATAGTGGTCATTGTTCGGTACTGCAGCTCAGTTGGAAAGGCATGAGCTAAACTGCAGTACCCCAGAATGGCCATACATGGTGTGGAGTTGTAGTGTTTCGGCTCCAGTGGTCACAGCTCCCAGTACCTGACCTGCCCCAAGGATAGATCCTCAATATTATGGTCCTGGATAACCTCTTAAATACACATAGTTTAATCTTACAGGGAATGTGTCATCCAATAAAAATAAAAATGGCGCCCCTCCCTGAAGTGAATATGCAATTACTGTATTGTTTTTTTTTTGGATGGGTTGTTTTTGCAAAGTTCATTGAATATTAAAAATGACTGTAATAAATATAATGGATAACTCCGGAATCTCTTACGTGGAGCAAAGACACATCAGAACACAATATATAGGTGAAAAAGTCTATATGATAACACACAGTGATAAACAACAAAGTGCAGAGGAAAACTCAGAGTCCATAAGCACACAGTGTAAATACTGAATGAAGCCTTAACGAAACCTCTGTTGTAAAACCTCAGAGGAAAATGCAATCAGCGGAGCAGTCTATAAAGCAGAGTTTACAAGTTTACACTGGAGATGCTGTAAAAGGAAAGTCTATAGCAAGTCCAAACATGGAGATGTATAAGCAAGTCTATATAACACATTAAATCATCCAGGGAGACCTGGGAAAGGAAGTCTTAGAAAGTCCAGAACCAGATGCAGAACAAATTCCCAGAGTCCAGAACAGTCTCGTGCTCTGCATCTATTTGAATGTAGGAAGCGGCAGAGCACTTAATAAAGCAATCAAGTTACGGTGTCAGTAAAGTCAGATAGGCAAGAGCCACAGCAGAGGGAGTAACACGAGCGGCCTGAAGCGAGGAACACGGTGCGTTTAGGGAGCAGAACCTCTGATGAGCAGCAAACAGGAATTCACACAGGAATTGGCAGGAGTAGGCAGAGAACTGGAGAAGCCACTAGGAGCAGGAAACCAGGCAGAATACTCAAGTATTGACTAGAGGCTGGGGTGGGGTTTATACAGGCAGGAAGACAAAAGGCACATGAAGCAAAGGACGTCCATCTTGGAAGAGGGTAAGAATGCCCAAAAGGTAATCAAAATATTCGGAGTCCTGACAATGACCTGACGGCACTAGTCTGCAGGTGAGTAAGAGTTTGACAATATAAACTTGTACGGATTTTTATTTTAGTTTGTAAAAAAGATGTGCTGCGAAACTACAACCCCTCCTAAACCTCCCCGATGATATTAGGTTGTTCAGACATTGTTAGTTGTATCTACTCCTGGGAAAGTTGGGTTCTTGGTAAAAGGGCTTCAGAGAAATCTTGCCCACCAGTATTCCCAGGAGCAGATACAGCTAACATGAGTTGAAGATCTTGATTACATATAAAGAGATGTAATGGGGTGGGTGGGTATAGTTTGCACCCCACCAATGCTGGTTTCAATTACCACTTGCCGGTAAATACAGTGATCCGGGAGGAGCAGTCATATCATTGCTGGCTGCTGCACTCAGATCACAGTAATTGCCAATTTACACTCATCAGGTCTGGACACCAGGACTTCATCCTGTTTTCATCACCCAACTGTAGCTCTGGTGCCTGGATCTGCTGTCACCTTTGGTAGGGATGAGCCAAACCAAATAGTTAAGTTCGGGGGTTCATACTGGTCCAGTGCCAAACTCCGAACATGGACATCTAGCCAGATCGTGCTTGGCAGTAGAATAAAGCTTGTTGAAAGGTTGTCTGGCTGCATTACGCCATCGGGTCTATACAGGACCTGGTGACGCGATGCTCAGTACACAATGTCCTCTGACAGTTGACAAAAGCAAAGATGCCCTTGACATATTGTACACTTGCACCATTTAGTGCCTTATGAGGGGCACTAAAGGGTGTTTTTAGCTTTGTTTAACTAATACACAATAAAAAACAGACTGGGTCGCCCCGTGTTTTTGATAATCAGCCAAGGTAAAGTAAACAGCTGCAGGCTGATATCATCAGGGTGGGAAGATCTATAGTTATTGGGTCCTTCCAAGCCTACATATTCCAGCCTGTAGCCGCTACAGACGTAGCTCTTCCTATTAGATAATTAGGGTGCTTCATCCGACTCTTTCACAAGGCCCTGACTCAGTGGGTAGCGTGATGCACCAACCGGCTATGTTGTAAGTGGCCGGTAAGTTTTGGAGAGGAGGTTGGGTAGGAACGTATAGGGAGGAGTTATTCAACGCAACCAAATATAGAAATTTATTGGAAAAAATGAAAACATAGAAACAGGATTCATTAAAAAGTGACGCGTTTCAGGCCAGACCTGCCCCTAATCATGATATACAGACTAAGTGACTGAATATAGTAATGTACAAAAGTGTAATCGAAGTACTGAGAACCAATCAGCATGCATCATGTTGGCCAATCAGAAACCATAGATCGCACATCTATAATATAATCATCATTGTATTGTAATAATGACTTGTGGTGATGATTTAAATATGCAAATATATGTCAGTACCGCTACTTACTAGAGATGATCAAATACTAAATTATTCAGGTTTGAATTATCCATTGTGAATGCTTTTTAATATTTGTGTATTCGTACCAAAATCAATGGAAAACCCCATAGATTTTTCAGCTGGACCCAGAGAAGAGGTCTGGGGGGAGGGGGGGGGGGGGGTTCTGACAAAAATGCTGAAATGGATGGGAAAGTGCCCTCCCTTCAAATTGTGAGAGCCGGTTGCATAAATCCTGAGTTTTTGGAGGGCGCTCAGGTGACCCTGTACCATACATTTTGGAGAGCCCTGGCTTAAACATTTGGGCTGTCCCTCATTCATAATGTTTATTAAGATAGTGGGATACAAGTTCATTGGCACTTTACAATACCACCTACAACATGCCCGTTGGTATTCCGGCCTTTGCCCTCCACCACCACTAGCGGGTTATTAGTGCATAATAACAGATGGGTGCATCCACCTGTCAACAGAAAATGCTGATCAAAATGAACAAGTACTGGATTTCCCCAGACTTTGCAGCCCCTCCAGATGACAAAAAGCCAAACCTAAATTCACCCAAAATGTTCATTTTTGCAGTTGTATAGTACACCCCTTCCCACCCAAACAAGGGTACGTGGTTCTTGTTGTTCCACATGCGACCCTCATTCCTAACTTTTCAGGAGTGTGTCTGATGCCATACTATACAATTTTTTTGAGGCCTACCTCTAAAATTTGCTTACATATAGATATATCTCTACCTTCCTGGGGTAAATTGCTTTTCTGTTCTTGCACATAATTCATTGGCGTTACCCCTCTAGGAGTGCCACTCCTTACCAATGGTAACAAATGTTTACTGAGGCCTCCTTCATGTCCCTTCCAGGCAGTTGAATCTCATGGGCTCCGATGCGAAAGCTTCAATGAGGCCCCCAAATATTGTACATTTTATATAGCATTACTCTTTTTCCAAAGGACAAAAGGGCTTTAGGACCTCCCTAGGCTTCATGGCCCAGGTGTGGTTGCAACCCCTGCACCTATTATAGTTACTCTCCTGTTTGTACTGATGTTTGCCGGGCCTTGCACTAAGTGTATGGGCTTTAGCAGTGTAGGAATCACATTGGTTTTAAAATTCTCTTCCGTACGTGAGTCTGAGAGAATGACCACGGACAGTGACTCGCCTCGCTCTTCCTCCTAGGTCGGCCTCTTTCGGTTGGCGGTCCGCTGACGTACTGTATATGATGCCCTAGCTGTGGGCCTGATGCTATTGCATCGGGTGAGCGGTGACACCACAATGGGTGCAGGCTCCATGGCCCTGGGGGTGACGGTCGTCTCTCCCTCCTGTGGGTTTTCTCCCCTGTCCGTTGTTTTTCCCCCCCTCACTCTCTTCCCCCTGTTCTGCCATTCTGCCTTCCCCATGTTGCCTCTCTGCCCCCTCTTGGTTGGTGTGGCCTCCCCCATGGTAGCTCTTTGCCCCCCCCTGTGGTCACTGTGCCCTCCTTGTGGTCACTCTCTGTCCCCCCCATGGTTGCTCTCATCTCCTCCCAGTGGTTGTTCTTTGCCCCACCCCGGTGCTGGCTCTCATGTGGCAGCTGCATGAGGAAGATGACGGTGGCATGAGGAATAGGCTGTGGGGTGAGCGGGCTGTGGGGTAAGAGCGGGGTATATTTAGGTTGAGCGGGCTGAGCGTGGGGGGCATGGGCTGCGGACAGTGCATTACAGGACCTGTGGTGTTGTCACAGTTATGTGGTCAGTCACATGCACCTGGCTCCACCCGTGCACATGACTGATTACATGACCATGACATCACTACAGGTCCTGTCAGGTCAGTCAGAGCGCAGGTACTCATCGGCGTGTGCAACAGGTGGTGTCTGGGGATGGGAGCATGGCGTCATATGCGGTGACTTGCTGGTATCGGTTGTGGTTCTCATCATGGTTGTTTTGGCATGACACCACTAGTAGTACTGTGTGAGGGTCCATTACCACACCATCATTTGGTTGTGCAAATATGGCAGGTGAGCAGAAATGGAGTGCACATTATAAGAGGACATTGGGATGGAAATTGACGATTGGTGGGACAGCGCAATTATGTAAATGGATACAGGGTGTATTGAAGTATCTCCTCATTTTTGGCAGTTCTTGCACTTAATGCATAGACTTTATGAGTCTAGGAGCCCCACTATCTAACAATTTTAACAGAATGTGTATGAGGCCCTCCTTTATGTCTAATACAGGGTGTATGAGGCCCTCCTTTATCTCTAATACAGGGTGTATGAGGCCCTCCTTTATGTGTAATACAGGGTGTATGAGGCCTTCCTTTATGTCTAATACAGGGTGTATGAGGCCCTCCTTTATGTGTAATACAGGGTGTATGAGGCCCTCCTTTATGTCTAATACAGGGTGTATGAGGCCCTCCTTTATGTCTAATACAGGGTGTATGAGGCCCTCCTTTATCTCTAATACAGGGTGTATGAGGCCCTCCTTTATGTGTAATACAGGGTGTATGAGGCCCTCCTTTATGTCTAATACAGGGTGTATGAGGCCCTCCTTTATCTCTAATACAGGGTGTATGAGGCCCTCCTTTATGTGTAATACAGGGTGTATGAGGTCCTCCTTTATGTCTAATACAGGGTGTATGAGGCCCTCCTTCATCTCTAATACAGGGTGTATGAGACCCTCCTTTATGTCTAATACAGGGTGTATGAGGCCCTCCTTTATGTGTAATACAGGGTGTATGAGGTCCTCTTTATGTCTAATACAGGGTGTATGAGGTCCTCTTTATGTCTAATACAGGGTGTATGAGGCCCTCCTTTATGTGTAATACAGGGTGTATGAGGTCCTCTTTATGTCTAATACAGGGTGTACGAGGCCCTCCTTTATGTGTAATACAGGGTGTATGAGGTCCTCTTTATGTCTAATACAGGGTGTATGAGGTCCTCCTTTATGTCTAATACAGGGTGTATGAGGCCCTCCTTTATGTGTAATACAGGGTGTATGAGGCCCTCCTTTATGTGTAATCAGGGTGTATGAGGCCCTCCTTTATGTGTAATACAGGGTGTATGAGGCCCTCCTTTATGTGTAATACAGGGTGTATGAGGCCCTCCTTTATGTGTAATACAGGGTGTATGAGGCCCTCCTTTATGTCTAATACAGGGTGTATGAGACCCTCCTTTATGTGTAATACAGGGTGTATGAGGCCCTCCTTTATGTGTAATACAGGGTGTATGAGGCCCTCCTTTATGTCTAATACAGGGTGTATGAGACCCTCCTTTATGTGTAATACAGGGTGTATGAGGCCCTCCTTTATGTCTAATACAGGGTGTATGAGACCCTCCTTTATGTGTAATACAGGGTGTATGAGGCCCTCCTTTATGTGTAATACAGGGTGTATGAGGCCCTCCTTTATGTGTAATACAGGGTGTATGAGGTCCTCTTTATGTCTAATATAGGGTGTATGAGGCCCTCCTTTATGTCTAATACAGGGTGTATGAGGCCCTCCTTTATCTCTAATACAGGGTGTATGAGGCCCTCCTTTATGTCTAATACAGGGTGTATGAGGTCCTCCTTTATGTCTAATACATGGTGTATGAGGCCCTCCTTTATGTCTAATACAGGGTGTATGAGACCCTCCTTTATGTCTAATACAGGGTGTATGAGGCCCTCCTTTACCTCTAATACAGGGTGTATGAGGCCCTCCTTTATGTGTAATACAGGGTGTATGAGGCCCTCCTTTATGTCTAATACAGGGTGTATGAGGTCCTCTTTTATGTGTAATACAGGGTGTATGAGGCCCTCCTTTCTGTCTAATACAGGGTGTATGAGGCCCTCCTTTATGTGTAATACAGGGTGTATGAGACCCTCCTTTATGTCTAATACAGGATGTATGAGGCCCTCCTTTACCTCTAATACAGGGTGTATGAGGCCCTCCTTTATGTGTAATACAGGGTGTATGAGGCCCTCCTTTATGTCTAATACAGGGTGTATGAGGTCCTCTTTTATGTGTAATACAGGGTGTATGAGGCCCTCCTTTCTGTCTAATACAGGGTGTATGAGGCCCTCCTTTATGTGTAATACAGGGTGTATGAGGTCCTCTTTTATGTGTAATACAGGGTGTATGAGGCCTCCTTTATCTCTAATACAGGGTGTATGAGGCCCTCCTTTATGTGTAATACAGGGTGTATGAGGCCCTTCTTTATGTGTAATACAGGGTGTATGAGGCCCTCCTTTATGTGTAATACACGGTGTATGAGGCCCTTCTTTATGTGTAATACAGGGTGTATGAGGCCCTCCTTTATGTGTAATACAGGGTGTACGAGGCCCTCCTTTATGTCTAATACAGGGTGTACGAGGCCCTCCTTTATGTCTAATACAGGGTGTATGAAGCCCTCCTTTATGTGTAATACAGGGTGTATGAGGCCTTCCTTTCTGTCTAATACAGGGTGTATGAGGCCCTCCTTTATGTGTAATACAGGGTGTATGAGGCCCTTCTTTATGTGTAATACAGGGTGTATGAGGCCCTCCTTTATGTGTAATACAGGGTGTACGAGGTCTTCCTTTATGTCTAATACAGGGTGTACGAGGCCCTCCTTTATGTGTAATACAGGGTGTACGAGGCCCTCCTTTATGTCTAATACAGGGTGTATGAGGCCCTCCTTTATGTCTAATACAGGGTGTATGAGGCCCTCCTTTATGTCTAATACAGGGTGTATGAGGCCCTCCTTTATGTGTAATACCGGGTGTACGAGGCCCTCCTTTATGTCTAATACAGGGTGTACGAGGCCCTCCTTTATGTGTAATACAGGGTGTATAAGGTCCTCCTTTATGTCTAATACAGGGTGTATGAGGCCCTCCTTTATGTCTAATACAGGGTGTATGAGGCCCTCCTTTATGTCTAATACAGGGTGTATGAGGCCCTCCTTTATATCTAATACAGGGTGTATGAGGCCCTCCTTTATATCTAATACAGGGTGTATAAGGCCCTCCTTTATATCTAATACAGGGTGTATAAGGCCCTCCTTTATGTCTAATACAGGGTGTATGAGGCCCTCCTTTATGTCTAATACAGGGTGTATGAGGCCTCCTTTATGTCTAATACAGGGTGTATGAGGCCCTCCTTTATGTCTAATACAGGGTGTATGAGGCCCTCCTTTATATCTAATACAGGGTGTATGAGGCCCTCCTTTATATCTAATACAGGGTGTATAAGGCCCTCCTTTATATCTAATACAGGGTGTATAAGGCCCTCCTTTATATCTAATACAGGGTGTATAAGGCCCTCCTTTATATCTAATACAGGGTGTATGAGGCCCTCCTTTATGTTTAATACAGGGTGTACGAGGCCCTCCTTTATGTCTAATACAGGGTGTATGAGGCCCTCCTTTATGTGTAATACAGGGTGTATGAGGCCCTCCTTTATGTCTAATACAGGGTGTATGAGGCCCTCCTTTATGTGTAATACAGGGTGTATGAGGCCCTCCTTTATATCTAATACAGGGTGTATGAGGCCCTCCTTTATGTCTAATACAGGGTGTATGAGGCCCTCCTTTATATCTAATACAGGGTGTATGAGGCCCTCCTTTATATCTAATACAGGGTGTATCTGAGTCTCTTCCTTCTAATTTTTGACAGTTCTTGCATTGTTCATGTAGGCCAGGGGTGGGGAACATCCGGCTCCCGGGCCGGATCTGGCCCGCCATGTTACCTGTTCCGGCCCGCGGCCACTTTGCTCATTTTGTGATGTTGGCCCTTTAAATCCTCCGGAATTGTGTCCGACGTTGCCAGTGTGTGAGAAGTTCTGTGTGGCAGGAGCTGCTGCGCTCTCCAGCTCCCTGCTAAAGCATCTGACGATTGCAATCACCTCCTGCCTATAAGTACACAATTCCTTCCACCTCCAGGAGGTCAGAAAACATAAAGATGTCAAAATAAATAAAATAAAAGCGTCTGTTCTGTGATACTTGATGATCTCCGGACTGTGCAGGGATGAGGAGTGTCAGTAGCAAAAAAGATCTGCATCCAGCAGCAGCACAGCCAAGGGAGGGAGATAAAAATCATGTTAAGCCATGTTAAAATCATATATGTCCATATTGATTTTTATCTGCCTTCCTTTGGATGTGTTGCTGGATGCAGCTCCTTTTTGCTCTGGCCCCGTGTATCCATGTGTCGTACACCTCAGGCTCATTGTTCCCATGTGTTGTACTCCTCTGGCCCCGTGTAACTGTGTGTTGTATGCCTCTGGCCCGTTGTACCTGTGTGTTGTACGCTTCTGGCCCCGTGTACCCATGTGTCGTACTCCACTGGCCCTGTGTACCCATGTGTCGTACGCCTCTGGCCCCGTGTACCCTTTGTTTCATACGCCTCTGGCCCCATGTACCCTTGTGTCGTACGCCTCTGACCCCGTGTACTCTTGTGTCGTACGCCTCTGACTCAGTCTACCCGCATGTCATAAGCCTCTGGCCCGTGTATCCATGTGTCGTACACCTCTGACCCTGTGTACCCTTGTGTCATACGCCTCTGACCCCGTCTACCTATGTGTCGTACTCCTCTGACCCCATGTACCCGTGTGTCGTATGCCTCTGGCCCCGTGTACCCGTGTGTCGTACGTCTCTGACCCTGTGAACCCATGTTTCATAAGCCTCAGGCCCCGTGTACCCTTTGTGTCGTATGCCTCAGGCCCCGTATACACGTGGGTCGTACACCATAGGACCCGTGTGTGGTACGCCTCAGGCTCCATGTACTCATGTGTTGTACACCTCAGGCACTGTGTACCTGTGTACCAAACGCCTCAGGTTCAATGTGCCATACACCTGAGACTTCCTGTACCCGTGTGTCATACACCTCAGGCCCTGTGTACCCATGTGCCATATGCCTCAGGCACTGTGTACCCATTTGCTGTATGCCTCTGGCCCCATGTACCCGTGTGCCATATACTTCCGGCTCTGTGTACTCATGTGTCTTACACCTTGGGCTCCGTGTTCCCAAGTGCCGTACGCCTCAGGCTCATTGTACCCATGTGTCGTATGCCTCATTCTCTGTGTACCCATGTGCCGTATGCCTCAGGCTCTGTGTACCCATGTGCCGTATACCTCAGGCTCTGTGTACCCATGTGCCATATACCTCAGGCTCTGTGTACCCATGTGCCGTATACCTCAGGCTCTGTGTACCCATGTGCCATATTCCTCAGGCTCTGTGTACCCATGTGCCATATACCTCAGGCTCTGTGTACCCATGTGCCATATACCTCAGGCTCTGTGTGCCCATGTGCCGTATACCTCAGGCTCTGTGTACCCATGTGCCGTATACCTCAGGCCCTGTGTACCCATGTGGTGTATACCTCAGGCTCAGTGTACCCATGTGCCGTATACATCAGGCTCTGTGTACCCATGTGGTGTACACCTCAGGCTCTGTGTGCCCATGTGGTGTATACCTCAGGCTCTGTGTACCCATGTGGTGTATACCTCAAGCTCTGTGTACCCATGTGGTGTATACCTCAGGCTCTGTGTACCCATGTGGTGTATACCTCAGGCTCTGTGTGCCCATGTGGTGTATACCTCAGGCTCTGTGTACCCATGTGGTGTATACCTCAGGCTCTGTGTGCCCATGTGGTGTATACCTCAGGCTCTGTGTACCCATGTGGTGTATACCTCAGGCTCTGTGTACCCATGTGGTGTATACCTCAGGCTCTGTGTACCATGTGGTGTATACCTCAGGCTCTGTGTACCCATGTGGTGTATACCTCAGGCTCTGTGTACCCATGTGGTGTATACCTCAGGCTCTGTGTGCCCATGTGGTGTATACCTCAGGCTCTGTGTACCCATGTGGTGTATACCTCAGGCTCTGTGTACCCATGTGGTGTATACCTCAGGCTCTGTGTACCCATGTGCCTTATACCTCATGCTCTGTGTGCCCATGTGCCGTATACCTCAGGCTCTGTGTGCCCATGTGGTGTATACATCAGGCTCTGTGTACCCATGTGCCGTATACCTCAGGCTCTGTGTACCCATGTGCCATATACCTCAGGCTCTGTGTACCCATGTGCCGTATACCTCAGGCTCTGTGTACCCATGTGGTGTATACCTCAGGCTCTGTGTACCCATGTGGTGTATACCTCAGGCTCTGTGTACCCATGTGGTGTATACCTCAGGCTCTGTGTACCCATGTGGTGTATACCTCAGGCTCTGTGTACCCATGTGGTGTATACCTCAGGCTCTGTGTACCCATGTGGTGTATACCTCAGGCTCTGTGTGCCCATGTGGTGTATACCTCAGGCTCTGTGTACCCATGTGGTGTATACCTCAGGCTCTGTGTACCCATGTGGTGTATACCTCAGGCTCTGTGTACCCATGTGCCTTATACCTCATGCTCTGTGTGCCCATGTGCCGTATACCTCAGGCTCTGTGTGCCCATGTGGTGTATACATCAGGCTCTGTGTGCCCATGTGGTGTATACATCAGGCTCTGTGTACCCATGTGGTGTATACCTCAGGCTCTGTGTACCCATGTGGTGTATACCTCAGGCTCTGTGTACCCATGTGGTGTATACCTCAGGCTCTGTGTGCCCATGTGGTGTATACCTCAGGCTCTGTGTACCCATGTGGTGTATACCTCAGGCTCTGTGTACCCATGTGGTGTATACCTCAGGCTCTGTGTACCCATGTGCCTTATACCTCATGCTCTGTGTGCCCATGTGCCGTATACCTCAGGCTCTGTGTGCCCATGTGGTGTATACATCAGGCTCTGTGTACCCATGTGCCGTATACCTCAGGCTCTGTGTACCCATGTGCCATATACCTCAGGCTCTGTGTACCCATGTGCCGTATACCTCAGGCTCTGTGTACCCATGTGGTGTATACCTCAGGCTCTGTGTACCCATGTGGTGTATACCTCAGGCTCTGTGTACCCATGTGGTGTATACCTCAGGCTCTGTGTACCCATGTGGTGTATACCTCAGGCTCTGTGTACCCATGTGGTGTATACCTCAGGCTCTGTGTACCCATGTGGTGTATACCTCAGGCTCTGTGTGCCCATGTGGTGTATACCTCAGGCTCTGTGTACCCATGTGGTGTATACCTCAGGCTCTGTGTACCCATGTGGTGTATACCTCAGGCTCTGTGTACCCATGTGCCTTATACCTCATGCTCTGTGTGCCCATGTGCCGTATACCTCAGGCTCTGTGTGCCCATGTGGTGTATACATCAGGCTCTGTGTACCCATGTGCCGTATACCTCAGGCTCTGTGTACCCATGTGCCATATACCTCAGGCTCTGTGTACCCATGTGCCGTATACCTCAGGCTCTGTGTACCCATGTGGTGTATACCTCAGGCTCTGTGTACCCATGTGGTGTATACCTCAGGCTCTGTGTACCCATGTGGTGTATACCTCAGGCTCTGTGTACCCATGTGGTGTATACCTCAGGCTCTGTGTACCCATGTGGTGTATACCTCAGGCTCTGTGTACCCATGTGGTGTATACCTCAGGCTCTGTGTGCCCATGTGGTGTATACCTCAGGCTTTGTGTACCCATGTGGTGTATACCTCAGGCTCTGTGTACCCATGTGGTGTATACCTCAGGCTCTGTGTACCCATGTGCCTTATACCTCATGCTCTGTGTGCCCATGTGCCGTATACCTCAGGCTCTGTGTGCCCATGTGGTGTATACATCAGGCTCTGTGTACCCATGTGCCGTATACCTCAGGCTCTGTGTACCCATGTGCCGTATACCTCAGGCTCTGTGTACCCATGTGCCATATACCTCAGGCTCTGTGTACCCATGTGCCATATACCTCAGGCTCTGTGTACCCATGTGCCGTATACCTCAGGCTCTGTGTACCCATGTGGTGTATACCTCAGGCTCTGTGTACCCATGTGGTGTTATACCTCAGGCTCTGTGTACCCATGTGGTGTATACCTCAGGCCCCAGATATGGGGTTAATCTGCAGGTTAATAGCGTTTGAAACCTGTTTGGCCCCTGCATATTAAACCCCGCTGCCTGGAGGAAATGACCTTTAATTCTGGTGACGGCATTCCTGTCACAATCACGGGGGCTGCACGAGTTCAGTCACAGCTTTAAATCTCTCCATACACAGAGAGGAACTAAACTTGCTCCTCCAGCGCCGCCCCTGTGGCGACACTGAACTGTTCCCTGGAGGATTCAATTTCATTTCTTCCCGCCAGCGGGATTCAATCTGCAGGTGCAGGGCAGCTTTTACACGCTATTAACCTGCAGATTAACCCTATATCTATTTGAACCAAATATAGCAGGCCGCCATCTACTATGATTTGGGAGTGAGGGGATGTATTGTACACCCGCCCTGGGTGCCCTAGGACTCTAATAAGAGCCCTGTTGGAGAGACTAAAGTCCCTGATGAACCCACTAGTTGACCATTGAGTGGGAGAAACGCCGCGTCGGACCGGACCAGTCTGCAGGATCAAAGATGAGTATGCTGAATACTTGCTTTAAAGGGCATCAGCCCCCTGTCTATATTATGGTCCTACTAATCCACTAATGTGTTTTTGGTGATCTGGTGTGGGGAGACCCCGATGGATACGGGTTATTGACAAGGAGCACTATTGTTTTTGTGTATGGTGTGGTACTTTGCCGGTGAGGAGTGTATGTTTTGGTTATGTTGGATTTTGGGCACATATGCTGATAACTATTGTAGTTGCATTAAAAGGAAAAGTACCCAACAAACATCACTCTAGCCTTTTGACATCCACTTGTCCCTATAACGATATAAAACAGTTAGCCACATCCATATTTTAGATAACGTGTCTCCTAGAGTGTTTTTTTCCACCACACTTGTCTAAGGGATAGACCCGGACATCGGGGAGACCCATATAGGTTTTTTTTTTGTTTTTTTTTGTTCCCTTAGTCTTATTGTTAACTAGCTGTGAGCCCGATGCAAATGCATCGGGATTCTAGAACGTGCGTTAATTAGATTATAGTAGCTATATTTTTTTTTTTATTTACATTTTTTTTGAATAACTTAATGTTATGAATATTTTTTTTTATTTTTTTTATTAAAATTAGTTAATGTTATGAATTTTTATATGGAATATTTTTTTTTATTATTTCTTATTTTATTATTGTAATTATTTATTATTTAATATTTTTATAATATTATTATTTTTTTTTTTTTAATTGAATTTTTTTTTATTTGAGTAATTTGATTTTCTTAGAATTAATGTTATTAATATTTTAATTATATATATTTTTATTTTATTTATTTATTTTTTTAATTTTGATTTATTTTATTATTTATTATTTTTATTATTTGTATATTAATTTTTTTATTTTAATTAAATTTATTTGTATTAGATTTAATTTTTTTAATTTTAATTAGCGGCCGCACTTGCCGCAAGTGCAAAACCGCACTTGCCGCACCTGCCGCAAGTCCCCCTATACTTTCTATGGGGATTACCGCAACCGCGCCGCAAGTGCGGCGGCTGAGGTAGCGACTCGCAATGGCCTCGCGGCCATTGCTCGCGCTACCTCAGCGGTAAATCGCTAAGTTTGTGGCCGAGCCTCTGGTTGTATTTTTGGCCAACGTTTCTCGCAATGGCCGCTTTGCGGCCATTGCTCGCGCGTGGTGACGTCACATAGTGACAAAGCCACGGCGATTTCGGGGTCCGACACGATTTTGCCTACGGCAATTATAGAGTAGATGGATTAATAATAATAATTAATATTAACACTAATAATAATAATATTAATAAATAATCATAATGAATAATCAATTATACTGGGCCAAAAAGATATATAATTATGAATATATCAATATAATAATAATATTAATAATATATTAATAATAATAATTAATATTAACACTAATAATAATAATAATAATAAATAATCATAATGAATAATCAATTATATTGAGCCAAAAAGATATCTTAGCTGATATTGAAGGCTGAGGTAGCGACTCGCAATGGCCTCGCGGCCATTGCTCGCGCTACACAGCGACTCGCAATGGATCCCCATTGAAAGTATAGGGGGAGTTGCGGCAGGTGCGGCGGCTGAGGTAGCGACTCGCAATGGCCTCGCGGCCATTGCTCGCGCTACCTCAGCGGTAAATCGCTAAGTTTGTGGCCGAGCCTCTGGTTCTATTTTCGGCCAGCGACTCGCAATGGCCGCTTCGCGGCCATTGCTCGCACGTGGTGACGTCACAGTGTGACATAGCCACGGCGTTTTCGGGGTCCGACACGATTTTGCCTACGGCAATTATAGAGTAGATATGGGGATTCAAAAAGGAGGAACGTCACCTATATTCACTAATAAGTAAGGATCAGTAGGGATAGCCGCCGAGGAGCGGGGACACCATACGGGTTTTTAGGTGAAAACTCCGCTGTTAGGCAGGGGGAGATAGGGAGAGAACAGGGCGACCATTCCCCCTCAAACCCCCCCCCTTTTTACAAGGTTACATTGTGTGTAAGGGATCTTATTTGACCTTTGTTTTAATAGAAACATTAAAAGTTATATTTTAGAAGATACAACCTTTGCTGAAACTAAATTGTGTAGGTGTATCCAGTATCGAATCTTTTCTGAAGTAATTCAGGTCATTTTAAGTTGATAATTTTGCGGCCCCTGAAGGATTGTAGAAATTTCCAAATGGCAGAAAAACGGTTCCCCGCCCTTGCTGTAGGCTTTGTGAGTTTCAGAGAACATCCTCCATAAAGTAAATGATTCTGAACAGGTCACACACACACCACCAGCCCAGATAAGGTAGAACCCGGGGGAATGTTTGCTTTGCAGCATTGACAGTGATGAGAAAATGAAAAGCAAAAACACTATGTGTGAACATAGGCCAAAGGGAAGGAGGGGGAGTTTTCTGTCTCATCTTTTGACTTATACACAAGTCACTATCCAGGAAAGAATGTTTCTTAACATTTTCCCTGTTAAATCCATTTTACCTTCAGTTTTATATGTTTTATTGTCAGTCCATAAAAGTGTCGTAATACTCTGACAATATTGTTCCCAGACATGTATCCAGCCATCTTCCCCAGGCTGTTTCTATTCAGTTTCAGCACTTTTCCATCAATTTCAACAATTTTTGGGCGTCCTCGAGCCCTCCTTGGGAGGGTATGCTGTAAAAAACAGGTGACGAAGCCCTGCTGAGTCGAGGCAGATGTGTAACATGGTATGCTCCGACAGTCAACCCATTAACCTCCCACACTGAGTGGGATTTCAGGGCACTAAAAATTGTGTCTCCTAGCTATCTAGATGTGTTAGCAATAGGGATGAGCGAGCATGCTCACCGGTACTCGGTGCCCGCCCGAGCATCTCAGTACTCAGGATGCTCGGAGCTCGCCGAGTACCGGCAAGATGCTCAGGCAGAGGCTCGGCTCTCCCTCCCTGCATATTGGCGCTCTTTACAGAGCAGGGATTGGCTGCCACACACTCTAATGCCACAGCCTTGTTGGCTGTGGCATTACAGTGATTGGCTGGCCGTACAGCGTCATCAGGTCTATATCAGACCTGACGGCGCTGTGCTCGTTCCTCCCACCGCGTGACATGTGCTTTCGCTTTAGCAGCGTATGTGCGGCAGCTTCTGGCTCCTGTACATTCGCTGCTGAAGTGAAATCCAAGTGAA
>JARQOC010000013.1:7640588-7768088 GCA_033576535.1 Allobates femoralis | reverse complement strand
CCTCGGTGCTCCTCGCTGCTCTGTCCGTCCGTCTGCTACATCCGGGATCCCCGGCCGTCGCGCGATGACGTCATATGCCTGCGACGGCCGGAGATCCCGGATGTAGCAGACGGACGGACGGAGCAGCGAGGAGCACCGAGGAGCGGCGCGGATCAGAAGTCCGGAATGGTAATAACCATCGGGGGGCGGGCCCTTACAAGGGGGGGCGAGTGCCAGCATTTGGGGGCTATATGCACTGCTTCCCCCTGCCGCTGATTGACAGGGGGAAGCAGTGCATATTTAATGAGCGGCCCCACATGACGGGGCCGCTCATACAGCAGCCCCCCCGCCTCCTGCAGCCTCCACAGCCCCGGACCCAGCCCCCACCCGTATTGACTCGTGTATAAGCCGAGGGGGAGACTTTTCAGCCCAAATTTTGGGCTGAAAAACTCGGCTTATACACGAGTATATACGGTATTTCATGAATTTTAATGAAATAATTAAGGAAAAACTGACGTGGCCTGCGCCTATTTTTGTCCAGCCAGGTAAAACTAGGCAGGTGGGGGCTGGATTCCGCAGCGCAGGGTGGCCCAAGCTTTCTGCCGCCCACTGTGAATTGCAACTATTGATGGTTACCGGAAGCGGTTGATCGCAGTTATTTTGGCTAAAGGTTGTGCAACCAAGTATTAGGCTGAGGGTGCCAATACTTTTGTCTGGCCCATTTTTGGAGTTTTGTGTGAAATGATCAATGTTTTGCTTTTTTCTTCATTCTCTTTTGTGTTTTTTCATTGAAGACAAATTAAATGAAGATAATAATAGCAAAGAATTTGTGATTGCAATCATTTTCAGGAAGAAACTGAGGATTATCTGACAGAATTGCAGGGGTGTCAATACTTTTGGCCACAACTGTATACACACCGGCCTCCTGTATACACACTGATGTCATATTCTCACATTAAAGAATATTTTTTGCAGCAAAATCATCTCTCGTAGTCGGCACGGGGAGACCCCAATGGATTTCTAGTCCATCGCCTTAACCACTCGGCCACGACTACACCTGTGAGCGTTGATTGTGGAGTCACTCGCTCATTATCTGTACACAGCGTTACCTAGTGTGAGGGGGGAGGGGAACATCAGTGTCACCAACTCAACACTCAACTCCACAATGAGCCCAAAGGAGGAAAGTCACCATCTATTTATATAATCCGCAGTTTGGGATTCGGGCGTTGTCGCCGAATCCCAAAATGCTTTGCGGTACTGCGAGCGAGCGATGGCGCGCAAGCGCCATCGCGAGCTGCTGATTCTGCCCGCAAACGCCCGCTACAGGAACCGGCCGGCCCCCCACAAACGCCCGCTACGTGCACCGGCCGGCTCCCCCCGCTCCCCCGCCGCCAGGGCCATCTGAAGCCTCTCAGTTTTTGCTCAACAAACCTGCACCCCCCGCACACCATCTACACGAGGAGCTCAGCCCACCATCCAAGCAACTGGACAGCTCATCGCCTGCTCCCAGGTACGCACAACCCACCCTCCCCACGGTGGCTGTGACCCAGGCTCAATTACACCCGCCAGGACAAGATACAGCTGTAGGCGCTTTGCTCTGGGTGGGACTTGCTGACACCAGCGGTGAACACTCACTCACTTCCGCCAAGGCTCCCGGCATACAGGAGAGGCCGCGAGAGCGGGAACAAGTGATACGGCTCCAGTCACGTCGGGAGAGCTCGAGAAACGCTTAACCCTCGCTGGTAACCACTGGAGTGGAGCCTCTTAAATAGAGAGGCATAGCTGCCCCACCTGCCCCTCTTCTTCATATAAGGCACCACTCTCTGGACCCCAGGCTGTGACCACCGATCCTCCATTAACCCCTGGATCCTACCTCCACCTGCTTACACAGGACTACTACCAAAATACACTTTTACCTACAACTATCCATATAAAGGAACCGCTTCGCAATGGGCTGCATGAGCTGCTGCAGAACACTTGGAAGCACTCATCCTAAGTACACCAGGGGACTGTGACTCATTATCAAGGGATATACAACATAATGTCCCAAATGCCATCTTACTGCAGCTAATTATAAAGCTCACAAACAGAAAAGAAAGGCAGCAACCCGATCTAATATCTCTCCTGACTATAGTTTGTGCCCTACTTAATCACCAACCCTATAACATATTCATTATCTCCAACTGATTCTTTTGAATATCTCTACATCTCTTCCCTTTCTCTTTCTCCTCTACTCTATACTCTGCTACCCAAATAGCCTTCTGTATACTCTGCTGCCCACAGAGCCGCCTCTATACTCTGCTGCCCACAGAGCCGCCTCTATACTCTGCTACCCACAGAGCCGCCTTTATACTCTGCTACCCACACAGCCGCCTCTATACTCTGCTACCCACACAGCCGCCTCTATACTCTGCTACCCACACAGCCGCCTCTATACTCTGCTACCCACAGAGCCGCCTCTATACTCTGCTACCCACAGAGCCGCCTCTATACTCTGCTACCCACAGAGCCGCCTCTATACTCTGCTACCCACAGAGCCGCCTCTATACTCTGCTACCCACACAGCCGCCTCTATACTCTGCTACCCACACAGCCGCCTCTATACTCTGCTACCCACAGAGACACCTGTATACTCTGCTGCCCACACAGCCGCCTCTATACTCTGCTGCCCACACAGCCGCCTCTATACTCTGCTACCCACACAGCCGCCTCTATACTCTGCTACCCACACAGCCGCCTCTATACTCTGCTACCCACAGAGCCGCCTCTATACTCTGCTACCCACACAGCCGCCTCTATACTCTGCTACCCACACAGCCGCCTCTATACTCTGCTACCCACACAGCCGCCTCTATACTCTGCTACCCACAGAGACACCTCTATACTCTGCTGCCCACACAGCCGCCTCTATACTCTGCTGCCCACACAGCCGCCTCTATACTCTGCTACCCACACAGCCGCCTCTATACTCTGCTGTTCACAGTGCTGCCTCTATACTCTGCTACCCACACAGCCGCCTCTATACTCTGCTACCCACACAGCCGCCTCTATACTCTGCTACCCACACAGCCGCCTCTATACTCTGCTACCCACACAGCCGCCTCTATACTCTGCTACCCACACAGCTGCCTCTATACTCTGCTACCCACACAGCCGCCTCTATACTCTGCTACCCACACAGCCGCCTCTATACTCTGCTACCCACACAGCCGCCTCTATACTCTGCTACCCACACAGCCGCCTCTATATTCTCCTACCCACACAGCCGCCTCTATACTCTGCTGTTCACAGTGCTGCCTCTATACTCTGCTGCCCACAGAGCCGCCTCTATACTCTGCTGCCCACAGAGCCGCCTCTATACTCTGCTGCCCACAGAGCCGCCTGTATAGTCTGCTACCCTCAGAGCCATCTGTATAGTCTGCTACCCACTGACCCGCCTGTATACACACAATTCATTTCACCGCGCTCCCGATGCAATTGCATCGGGCCTTTTTACTAGTGTGTTATAATAGGGAGATACTGGATTATGAGCTACCAGGTCAGGACTAAAAAGATTAACAGTACTAGTCCCATTATTGAAATAAAAATAAGAAAATTAATTTTCTGGAGGATGCGGGCATCGATCCCGCTACCTCTCGCATGCTAAGCGAGCGCTCTACCATTTGAGCTAATCCCCCTCCAGTGGTGTCTGGGCTTTCTGTTTTCACCATCTAGTGATATCAGTGACGTGTGTACGTGCATTTAACCTCTCTTTCTTCTAGCCATTAATACCGTACATCACCTGTACATCTGTGGCTGATGGAACACTTCATTTTTCTTACTATTCTTCAATGAAGTACTTGAAGGGTTAATACAATCTCTGGTTTTAATGTTATTAAGGGGTGTACTGTATATAATGGGGTCTTGTGTGGGGGCACTCTGATATAAAGAGCAAGAAAAATCACTTCAAAACTAAACAAAAATGAACTAATTTTGTCATTTTGTAAATTTATTTGAAAAAACCTATTAAATCTTCCAACATCGAAAAAACATGAAAAGTCTCTATCAAAAATGAGATTGAGGTAAAGTCGCCACGTGGTGACGTCACACGGTGCGATATCTGCTCCATCTATAGAAAGATTACTACAAAGAGAAATCCCAGAATCACTGGAGATGATGGAACCCGGAGTTATCACAGGTGATGTGACTACAAAGAGAAATCACAGAATCACTGGAGATGATGAACCTGGAGTTATCACAGGTGATGTGACTACAAAGAGAAATCACAGAATCACTGGAGATGATGAACCCGGAGTTATCACAGGTGATGTGACTACAAAGAGAAATCACAGAATCACTGGAGATGATGAACCCCGGAGTTATCACAGGTGATGTGACTACAAAGAGAAATCACAGAATCACTGGAGATGATGAACCCCGGAGTTATCACAGGTGATGTGACTACAAAGAGAAATCACAGAATCACTGGAGATGATGGAACCCCTGAGTTATCACAGGTGATGTGACTACAAAGAGAAATCACAGAATCACTGGAGATGATGAAACCCAGAGTTATCACAGGTGATGTGACTACAAAGAGAAATCACAGAATCACTGGAGATGATGAACCCGGAGTTATCACAGGTGATGTGACTACAAAGAGAAATCACAGAATCACTGGAGATGATGGAACCCGGAGATATCACAGGTGATGTGACTACAAAGAGAAATCACAGAATCACTGGAGATGATGGAACCCCGGAGTTATCACAGGTGATGTGACTACAAAGGGAAATCACAGAATCACTGGAGATGATGGAACCCGGAGTTATCACAGGTGATGTGACTAGAAAGAGAAATCCCAGAATCACTGGAGATGATGGAACCCGGAGTTATCACAGGTGATGTGACTACAAAGAGAAATCACAGAGTCACTGGAGATGATGAGCCCCGGAGTTATCACAGGTGATGTGACTACAAAGAGAAATCACAGAATCACTGGAGATGATGGAAACCGGAGTTATCACAGGTGATGTGACTACAAAGAGAAATCACAGAATCACTGGAGATGATGGAAACCGGAGATATCACTTTTATGTGACTACAAAGAGAAATCACAGAATCACTGGAGATGATGGAAACCGGAGATATCACTTTTATGTGACTACAAAGAGAAATCACAGAATCACTGGAGATGATGAACCCCGGAGTTATCACAGGTGATGTGACTACAAAGAGAAATCACAGAATCACTGGAGATGATGGAACCCCTGAGTTATCACAGGTGATGTGACTACAAAGAGAAATCACAGAATCACTGGAGATGATGAAACCCAGAGTTATCACAGGTGATGTGACTACAAAGAGAAATCACAGAATCACTGGAGATGATGAACCCGGAGTTATCACAGGTGATGTGACTACAAAGAGAAATCACAGAATCACTGGAGATGATGGAACCCGGAGATATCACAGGTGATGTGACTACAAAGAGAAATCACAGAATCACTGGAGATGATGGAACCCCGGAGTTATCACAGGTGATGTGACTACAAAGGGAAATCACAGAATCACTGGAGATGATGGAACCCGGAGTTATCACAGGTGATGTGACTAGAAAGAGAAATCCCAGAATCACTGGAGATGATGGAACCCGGAGTTATCACAGGTGATGTGACTACAAAGAGAAATCACAGAGTCACTGGAGATGATGAGCCCCGGAGTTATCACAGGTGATGTGACTACAAAGAGAAATCACAGAATCACTGGAGATGATGGAAACCGGAGTTATCACAGGTGATGTGACTACAAAGAGAAATCACAGAATCACTGGAGATGATGGAAACCGGAGATATCACTTTTATGTGACTACAAAGAGAAATCTCAGAATTACTGGAGATGATAGAACCCGGAGTTATTACAGGTGATGTGACTACAAAGAGAAATCACAGAATCACTGGAGATGATGAACCTGGAGTTATCACAGGTGATGTGACTACAAAGAGAATTCACAGAATCACTGGAGATGATGGAACCCCGGAGTTATCACAGGTGATGTGACTACATAGAGAAATCACAGAATCACTGGAGATGATGAACCCCGAAGTTATCACAGGTGATGTGACTACAAAGAGAAATCACAGAATCACTGGAGATGATGAACCCGGAGTTATCACAGGTGAGGTGACTACAAAGGGAAATCACACAATCACTGGAGATGATGAACCCCGGAGTTATCACAGGTGATGTGACTAGAAAGAGAAATCACAGAATCACTGGAGATGATGAACCCCGGAGATATCACAGGTGATGTGACTACAAAGAGAAATCACAGAATCACTGGAGATGATGGAACCCGGAGTTATCACAGGTGATGTGACTACAAAGAGAAATCACAGAATCACTGGGGATGATGGAACCCGGAGTTATCACAGGTGATGTGACTACAAAGAGAAATCACAGAATCACTGGATATGATGAACCTGGAGTTATCACAGGTGATGTGACTACAAAGAGAAATCACAGAATCACTGGAGATGATGAACCCCGGAGTTATCACAGGTGATGTGACTACAAAGAGAAATCACAGAATCACTGGGAGATGATGAACCCCGGAGTTATCACAGGTGATGTGACTACAAAGAGAAATCACAGAATCACTAGGACATGATGAAAACCGGAGTTATCACAGGTGATGTGACTACAAAGAGAAATCACAGAATCACTGGAGATGATGAACCAGGAGTTATCACAGGTGATGTGACTGTCGGGCCCACTGGGACGGGGGTACTCGGTACCGGACCGGTCTGTTGCTTGGGAAGTCACGGGTCGTCCTGGTCCAGACCGTGTCCCGGGCTCGGCAATAAAAGGGGATATTTACAGGGGTTGTCAGTTGTGACGCCACCCACTTGATGCGACCAGTGATGGGGGCCGCCACTGCTGCAGAACCTCCGGGGATGATGTATTGGCAGCCTTATTGGTATAGTTCTAGTGGGTTGAACTGTATTCCCCAGGGCAGTAAGGGTTGTCTATTGTGGAGTGTGTAGCACACTTACTTTGCAGATGCTGCAGGGATCTCTCCTCCTTGCTGGTGCTGACAGGCTGTATCCTGCAAGGAGAGAATCACTTTCATGCAGAAACACAAGGGAAGCAGTTCCAGGGTTTTCCGTGTTTACTCTCAGTTCTTCAAGTCTCTTTACAACTCGTTTACAGTTCTTACAAAGTTCCAGTACAGCTCTTAACACATGGGTACATTCTTCGTCTCCGAGTTCCCTTTGCTCTGCAGCCAGGCCTCTCTCTGTGACCTCTCACACAGTCTTTAGTGTCCTTTCCGGGCTATTACGGTCTCCGTCTCCACGGGTGTGTGTGAAACGCTGGACAGTATGGCGGTGACTCGGGCCCCTGTGGGTCCTTAGTTTGTCACTGAGCTGCCTGTCCTTTGGGTAGGGATCTCAATCTGGAACTCAGACCCCCCGTCGTGTTGTTTGGGGATGCCGGATGAACTACGGTCCCCTTTAGAGCCACAGAATCACTGGAGATGATAGAACCCTGGAGTTATCACAGGTGATGTGACTACAAAGAGAAATCACAGAATCACTGGAGATGATGGAACCCGGAGATATCACAGGTGATGTGACTACAAAGAGAAATCACAGAATCACTGAAGATGATGAACCCCGGAGTTATAACAGGTGATGTGACTACAAAGAGAAATCACAGAATCACTGGAGATGATGAACCTGGAGTTATCATAGGTGATGTAACTACAAAGAGAAATCACAGAATCGCTGGGAGATGATGAACCCTGGAGTTATCACAGGTGATGTGACTACAAAGAGAAATCACAGAATCACTGGAGATGATGGAACCCGGAGTTATCACAGGTGATGTGACTACAAAGAGAAATCACAGAATCACTGGAGATGATGAACCCCGGAGTTATCACAGGTGATGTGACTACAAAGAGAAATCACAGAATCACTGGAGATGATGGAACCCGGAGGTATCACAGGTGATGTGACTACAAAGAGAAATCACAGAATCACTGGAGATAATGGAACCCGGAGATATCACAGGTGATGTGACTACAAAGAGAAATCACAGAATCACTGGAAATGATGAGCCCCGGAGTTATCACAGGTGATGTGACTACAAAGAGAGATCACAGAATCACTGGAGATGATGGAACCTGGAGTTATCACAGGTGATGTGACTACAAAGAGAAATCACAGAATCACTGGAGATGATGGAACCCGGAGTTATCACAAGTGATGTGACTACAAAGAGAAATCACAGAATCACTGGAGATGATGAACCCCGGAGTTATCACAGGTGATGTGACTACAAAGAGAAATCACTGAATCACTAGCGATGATTAACCCAGGAGTTATCACAGGTGATGTGACTACAAAGAGAAATCACTGAATCACTGGAGATGATGAACCCGGAGATATCACAGGTGATGTGACTACAAAGAGAAATCACAGAATCACTGGAGATGATGAGCCCCGGAGATATCACAGGTGATGTGACTACAAAGAGAAATCACAGAATCACTGGAGATGATGGAACCCCGGAGTTATCACAGGTGATGTGACTACAAAGAGAAATCACACAATCACTGGAGATGATGAACCCCGGAGTTATCACAGGTGATGTGACTACAAAGAGAAATCACAGAATCACTGGAGATGATGAACACCGCAGTTATCACAGGTGATGTGACTACAAAGAGAAATCACAGAATCACTGGATATGATGAACCTGGAGTTATCACAGGTGATGTGACTACAAAGAGAAATCACAGAATCACTGGAGATGATGAGCCCCGGAGTTATCACAGGTGATGTGACTACAAAGAGAAATCACAGAATCACTAGGACATGATGAAAACCGGAGTTATCACAGGTGATGTGACTACAAAGAGAAATCACAGAATCACTGGAGATGATGAACCAGGAGTTATCACAGGTGATGTGACTGTCGGGCCCACTGGGACGGGGGTACTCGGTACCGGACCGGTCTGTTGCTTGGGAAGTCACGGGTCGTCCTGGTCCAGACCGTGTCCCGGGCTCGGCAATAAAAGGGGATATTTACAGGGGTTGTCAGTTGTGACGCCACCCACTTGATGCGACCAGTGATGGGGGCCGCCACTGCTGCAGAACCTCCGGGGATGATGTATTGGCAGCCTTATTGGTATAGTTCTAGTGGGTTGAACTGTATTCCCCAGGGCAGTAAGGGTTGTCTATTGTGGAGTGTGTAGCACACTTACTTTGCAGATGCTGCAGGGATCTCTCCTCCTTGCTGGTGCTGACAGGCTGTATCCTGCAAGGAGAGAATCACTTTCATGCAGAAACACAAGGGAAGCAGTTCCAGGGTTTTCCGTGTTTACTCTCAGTTCTTCAAGTCTCTTTACAACTCGTTTACAGTTCTTACAAAGTTCCAGTACAGCTCTTAACACATGGGTACATTCTTCGTCTCCGAGTTCCCTTTGCTCTGCAGCCAGGCCTCTCTCTCTGTGACCTCTCACACAGTCTTTAGTGTCCTTTCCGGGCTATTACGGTCTCCGTCTCCACGGGTGTGTGTGAAACGCTGGACAGTATGGCGGTGACTCGGGCCCCTGTGGGTCCTTAGTTTGTCACTGAGCTGCCTGTCCTTTGGGTAGGGATCTCAATCTGGAACTCAGACCCCCCGTCGTGTTGTTTGGGGATGCCGGATGAACTACGGTCCCCTTTAGAGCCACAGAATCACTGGAGATGATAAAACCCTGGAGTTATCACAGGTGATGTGACTACAAAGAGAAATCACAGAATCACTGGAGATGATGGAACCCGGAGATATCACAGGTGATGTGACTACAAAGAGAAATCACAGAATCACTGAAGATGATGAACCCCGGAGTTATAACAGGTGATGTGACTACAAAGAGAAATCACAGAATCACTGGAGATGATGAACCTGGAGTTATCATAGGTGATGTGACTACAAAGAGAAATCACAGAATCACTGGAGATGATGGAACCCGGAGATATCACAGGTGATGTGACTACAAAGAGAAATCACAGAATCACTGGAGATGATGAACCCCGGAGTTATCACAGGTGATGTGACTACAAAGAGAAATCACAGAATCACTGGAGATGATGGAACCCGGAGATATCACAGGTGATGTGACTACAAAGAGAGATCACAGAATCACTGGAGATGATGGAACCTGGAGTTATCACAGGTGATGTGACTACAAAGAGAAATCACAGAATCACTGGGGATGATGGAACCCAGAATTATCACAGGTGATGTGACTACAAAGAGAAATCACAGAATCACTGGAGATGATGAACACCGGAGTTATCACAGGTGATGTGACTACAAAGAGAAATCACAGAATCACTGGAGATGATGAACCCGGAGATATCACAGGTGATGTGACTACAAAGAGAAATCACAGAATCACTGGAGATGATGAACCCCGGAGTTATCACAGGTGATGTGACTACAAAGAGAAATCACAGAATCACTGGAGATGATGGAACCCGGAGATATCACAGGTGATGTGACTACAAAGAGAAATCACAGAATCACTGGAGATGATGGAAACTGGAGTTATCACAGGTGATGTGACTACAAAGAGAAATCACAGAATCACTGGAGATAATGGAAACTGGAGTTATCACAGGTGATGTGACTACAAAGAGAAATCACAGAATCACTGGAGATGATGAACACCGGAGATATCACAGGTGATGTGACTACAAAGAGAAATCACAGAATCACTGGATATGATGAACCTGGAGTTATCACAGGTGATATGACTACAAAGAGAAATCACAGAATCACTGGAGATGATGAGCCCCGGAGTTATCACAGGTGATGTGACTACAAAGAGAAATCACAGAATCACTGGAGATGATGAGCCCCGGAGTTATCACAGGTGATGTGACTACAAAGAGAAATCACAGAATCACTAGGACATGATGAAAACCGGAGTTATCACAGGTGATGTGACTACAAAGAGAAATCACAGAATCACTGGAGATGATGAACCAGGAGTTATCACAGGTGATGTGACTGTCGGGCCCACTGGGACGGGGTACTCGGTACCGGACCGGTCTGTTGCTTGGGAAGTCACGGGTCGTCCTGGTCCAGACCGTGTCCCGGGCTCGGCAATAAAAGGGGATATTTACAGGGGTTGTCAGTTGTGACGCCACCCACTTGATGCGACCAGTGATGGGGGCTGCCACTGCTGCAGAACCTCCGGGGATGATGTATTGGCAGCCTTATTGGTATAGTTCTAGTGGGTTGAACTGTATTCCCCAGGGCAGTAAGGGTTGTCTATTGTGGAGTGTGTAGCACACTTACTTTGCAGATGCTGCAGGGATCTCTCCTCCTTGCTGGTGCTGACAGGCTGTATCCTGCAAGGAGAGAATCACTTTCATGCAGAAACACAAGGGAAGCAGTTCCAGGGTTTTCCGTGTTTACTCTCAGTTCTTCAAGTCTCTTTACAACTCGTTTACAGTTCTTACAAAGTTCCAGTACAGCTCTTAACACATGGGTACATTCTTCGTCTCCGAGTTCCCTTTGCTCTGCAGCCAGGCCTCTCTCTGTGACCTCTCACACAGTCTTTAGTGTCCTTTCCGGGCTATTGCGGTCTCCGTCTCCACGGGTGTGTGTGAAATGCTGGACAGTATGGCGGTGACTCGGGCCCCTGTGGGTCCTCAGTTTGTCACTGAGCTGCCTGTCCTTTGGGTAGGGATCTCAATCTGGAACTCAGACCCCCCGTCGTGTTGTTTGGGGATGCCGGATGAACTACGGTCCCCTTTAGAGCCACAGAATCACTGGAGATGATAGAACCCTGGAGTTATCACAGGTGATGTGACTACAAAGAGAAATCACAGAATCACTGGAGATGATGGAACCCGGAGATATCACAGGTGATGTGACTACAAAGAGAAATCACAGAATCACTGAAGATGATGAACCCCGGAGTTTATAACAGGTGATGTGACTACAAAGAGAAATCACAGAATCACTGGAGATGATGAACCTGGAGTTATCATAGGTGATGTGACTACAAAGAGAAATCACAGAATCACTGGAGATGATGGAACCCGGAGATATCACAGGTGATGTGACTACAAAGAGAAATCACAGAATCACTGGAGATGATGAACCCCGGAGTTATCACAGGTGATGTGACTACAAAGAGAAATCACAGAATCACTGGAGATGATGGAACCCCGGAGTTATCACAGGTGATGTGACTACAAAGAGAAATCACAGAATCACTGGAGATGGTGAACCCCGAGTTATCACAGGTGAGGTGACTACAAAGGGAAATCACACAATCACTGGAGATGATGAACCCCGGAGTTATCACAGGTGATGTGACTAGAAAGAGAAATCACAGAATCACTGGAGATGATGAACCCCGGAGATATCACAGGTGATGTGACTACAAAGAGAAATCACAGAATCACTGGGATGATGGAACCCGGAGTTATCACAGGTGATGTGACTACAAAGAAAATCACAGAATCACTGGATATGATGAACCTGGAGTTATCACAGGTGATGTGACTACAAAGAGAAATCACAGAATCACTGGAGATGATGAACCCCGGAGTTATCACAGGTGATGTGACTACAAAGAGAAATCACAGAATCACTGGGAGATGATGAACCCCGGAGTTATCACAGGTGATGTGACTACAAAGAGAAATCACAGAATCACTGGAGATGATGAACCAGGAGTTATCACAGGTGATGTGACTGTCGGGCCCACTGGGACGGGGGTACTCGGTACCGGACCGTCTGTTGCTTGGGAAGTCACGGGTCGTCCTGGTCCAGACCGTGTCCCGGGCTCGGCAATAAAAGGGGATATTTACAGGGGTTGTCAGTTGTGACGCCACCCACTTGATGCGACCAGTGATGGGGCCGCCACTGCTGCAGAACCTCCGGGATGATGTATTGGCAGCCTTATTGGTATAGTTCTAGTGGGTTGAACTGTATTCCCCAGGGCAGTAAGGGTTGTCTATTGTGGAGTGTGTAGCACACTTACTTTGCAGATGCTGCAGGGATCTCTCCTCCTTGCTGGTGCTGACAGGCTGTATCCTGCAAGGAGAGAATCACTTTCATGCAGAAACACAAGGGAAGCAGTTCCAGGGTTTTCCGTGTTTACTCTCAGTTCTTCAAGTCTCTTTACAACTCGTTTACAGTTCTTACAAAGTTCCAGTACAGCTCTTAACACATGGGTACATTCTTCGTCTCCGAGTTCCCTTTGCTCTGCAGCCAGGCCTCTCTCTGTGACCTCTCACACAGTCTTTAGTGTCCTTTCCGGGCTATTACGGTCTCCGTCTCCACGGGTGTGTGTGAAACGCTGGACAGTATGGCGGTGACTCGGGCCCCTGTGGGTCCTTAGTTTGTCACTGAGCTGCCTGTCCTTTGGGTAGGGATCTCAATCTGGAACTCAGACCCCCCGTCGTGTTGTTTGGGGATGCCGGATGAACTACGGTCCCCTTTAGAGCCACAGAATCACTGGAGATGATAGAACCCTGGAGTTATCACAGGTGATGTGACTACAAAGAGAAATCACAGAATCACTGGAGATGATGGAACCCGGAGATATCACAGGTGATGTGACTACAAAGAGAAATCACAGAATCACTGAAGATGATGAACCCCGGAGTTATCACAGGTGATGTGACTACAAAGAGAAATCACAGAATCACTGGAGATGATGAACCTGGAGTTATCATAGGTGATGTGACTACAAAGAGAAATCACAGAATCGCTGGGAGATGATGAACCCTGGAGTTATCACAGGTGATGTGACTACAAAGAGAAATCACAGAATCACTGGAGATGATGGAACCCGGAGATATCACAGGTGATGTGACTACAAAGAGAAATCACAGAATCACTGGAGATGATGAACCCCGGAGTTATCACAGGTGATGTGACTACAAAGAGAAATCACAGAATCACTGGAGATGATGGAACCCGGAGTTATCACAGGTGATGTGACTACAAAGAGAAATCACAGAATCACTGGAGATGATGGAACCCGAGTTATCACAGGTGATGTGACTACAAAGAGAAATCACAGAATCACTGGAGATGATGAACCTGGAGTTATCACAGGTGATGTGACTACAAAGAGAAATCACAGAATCACTGGAGATGATGGAACCCCAGAGTTATTACAGGTGATGTGACTACAAAGAGAAATCACAGAATCACTGGAGATGATGAACCCGGAGTTATCACAGGTGATGTGACTACAAAGAGAAATCACAGAATCACTGGAGATGATGAACCCCGAGTTATCACAGGTGATGTGACTACAAAGAGAAATCACAGAATCACTGGAGATGATGGAACCCGGAGGTATCACAGGTGATGTGACTACAAAGAGAAATCACAGAATCACTGGAGATAATGGAACCCGGAGATATCACAGGTGATGTGACTGCAAAGAGAAATCACAGAATCACTGGAAATGATGAGCCCCGGAGTTATCACAGGTGATGTGACTACAAAGAGAGATCACAGAATCACTGGAGATGATGGAACCTGGAGTTATCACAGGTGATGTGACTACAAAGAGAAATCACAGAATCACTGGAGATGATGGAACCCGGAGTTATCACAAGTGATGTGACTACAAAGAGAAATCACAGAATCACTGGAGATGATGAACCCCGGAGTTATCACAGGTGATGTGACTACAAAGAGAAATCACAGAATCACTGGAGATGATGAACCCCGGAGTTATCACATGTGATGTGACTACAAAGAGAAATCACTGAATCACTAGCGATGATTAACCCAGGAGTTATCACAGGTGATGTGACTACAAAGAGAAATCACTGAATCACTGGAGATGATGAACCCGGAGATATCACAGGTGATGTGACTACAAAGAGAAATCACAGAATCACTGGAGATGATGGAACCCCGGAGTTATCACAGGTGATGTGACTACAAAGAGAAATCACACAATCACTGGAGATGATGAACCCCGGAGTTATCACAGGTGATGTGACTACAAAGAGAAATCACAGAATCACTGGAGATGATGAACACCGCAGTTATCACAGGTGATGTGACTACAAAGAGAAATCACAGAATCACTGGAGATGATGAACCCCGGAGATATCACAGGTGATGTGACTACAAAGAGAAATCACAGAATCACTGGAGATGATGGAACCCCGGAGTTATCACAGGTGATGTGACTACAAAGAGAAATCACAGAATCACTGGATATGATGAACCTGGAGTTATCACAGGTGATGTGACTACAAAGAGAAATCACAGAATCACTGGAGATGATGAGCCCCGGAGTTATCACAGGTGATGTGACTACAAAGAGAAATCACAGAATCACTAGGACATGATGAAAACCGGAGTTATCACAGGTGATGTGACTACAAAGAGAAATCACAGAATCACTGGAGATGATGAACCAGGAGTTATCACAGGTGATGTGACTGTCGGGCCCACTGGGACGGGGGTACTCGGTACCGGACCGGTCTGTTGCTTGGGAAGTCACGGGTCGTCCTGGTCCAGACCGTGTCCCGGGCTCGGCAATAAAAGGGGATATTTACAGGGGTTGTCAGTTGTGACGCCACCCACTTGATGCGACCAGTGATGGGGGCCGCCACTGCTGCAGAACCTCCGGGGATGATGTATTGGCAGCCTTATTGGTATAGTTCTAGTGGGTTGAACTGTATTCCCCAGGGCAGTAAGGGTTGTCTATTGTGGAGTGTGTAGCACACTTACTTTGCAGATGCTGCAGGGATCTCTCCTCCTTGCTGGTGCTGACAGGCTGTATCCTGCAAGGAGAGAATCACTTTCATGCAGAAACACAAGGGAAGCAGTTCCAGGGTTTTCCGTGTTTACTCTCAGTTCTTCAAGTCTCTTTACAACTCGTTTACAGTTCTTACAAAGTTCCAGTACAGCTCTTAACACATGGGTACATTCTTCGTCTCCGAGTTCCCTTTGCTCTGCAGCCAGGCCTCTCTCTCTGTGACCTCTCACACAGTCTTTAGTGTCCTTTCCGGGCTATTACGGTCTCCGTCTCCACGGGTGTGTGTGAAACGCTGGACAGTATGGCGGTGACTCGGGCCCCTGTGGGTCCTTAGTTTGTCACTGAGCTGCCTGTCCTTTGGGTAGGGATCTCAATCTGGAACTCAGACCCCCCGTCGTGTTGTTTGGGGATGCCGGATGAACTACGGTCCCCTTTAGAGCCACAGAATCACTGGAGATGATAAAACCCTGGAGTTATCACAGGTGATGTGACTACAAAGAGAAATCACAGAATCACTGGAGATGATGGAACCCGGAGATATCACAGGTGATGTGACTACAAAGAGAAATCACAGAATCACTGAAGATGATGAACCCCGGAGTTATAACAGGTGATGTGACTACAAAGAGAAATCACAGAATCACTGGAGATGATGAACCTGGAGTTATCATAGGTGATGTGACTACAAAGAGAAATCACAGAATCACTGGAGATGATGGAACCCGGAGATATCACAGGTGATGTGACTACAAAGAGAAATCACAGAATCACTGGAGATGATGAACCCCGGAGTTATCACAGGTGATGTGACTACAAAGAGAAATCACAGAATCACTGGAGATGATGGAACCCGGAGATATCACAGGTGATGTGACTACAAAGAGAGATCACAGAATCACTGGAGATGATGGAACCTGGAGTTATCACAGGTGATGTGACTACAAAGAGAAATCACAGAATCACTGGAGATGATGGAACCCGGAGTTATCACAAGTGATGTGACTACAAAGAGAAATCACAGAATCACTGGAGATGATGAACCCCGGAGTTATCACAGGTGATGTGACTACAAAGAGAAATCACAGAATCACTGGAGATGATGAACCCCGAAGATATCACAGGTGATGTGACTACAAAGAGAAATCACTGAATCACTAGCGATGATTAACCCAGGAGTTATCACAGGTGATGTGACTACAAAGAGAAATCACAGAATCACTGGAGATGATGAACCCGGAGATATCACAGGTGATGTGACTACAAAGAGAAATCACAGAATCACTGGGGATGATGGAACCCAGAATTATCACAGGTGATGTGACTACAAAGAGAAATCACAGAATCACTGGAGATGATGAACACCGGAGTTATCACAGGTGATGTGACTACAAAGAGAAATCACAGAATCACTGGCAGTGGCGTAACTACCGCGGTCGCAGGGGTCGCAACTGCGACCGGGCCCGCCCCCAGGGGGGCCCGCACCCCCCCGGGGGCTCGCACCCCCCCGGGGGGCCCCGTGGCCCGTGCTGACAGCCGGCCACCGCGACCGCGATAGTGCCGGCCGGAGAGGAGTGAGGACGGGAAGTGAGAGCTCACTTCCTGCTGCTGTGCCCGCCCCTCCTCTCCTCCTAAGTGCTGCTTGTTCCGGGAGCCCGAGCATGGCCATGTCCGCCCCTCCTCCTGCAATGCTGAGCCCGCGGGAATCTCTGCTGCTGGGCGCATACAGCCCGGCTCCCGGGGGCAGCAGTGAATGCCGGATGGTGGAGATGCACAGGGTGCGGGTCGCGTCCTTTGTGCTGGATCTGGGCAGGAGCTCATCTGTCTGCAGATGCTGCGGGGGCTGGGGGCCATCCAGCTCGGGATCAACCACAGCAAGCTGATCCCCAGGAGAGACTTCAAGACTCTGTACCAGGACTGCACCAACGCCAGGTCAGAGACTGTATTGTGTGCCCCATATACTGTGTGCCCTCTCCATATACTGTGTGCCCCCATACTGTGCCCTCCCCATATACTTTGCACCCACCTCATGTACTGTACGTGCCCACCCCATATACTGTACCCCCCTATATTGTGTGCCCCATATACTGTGTGCCCCCTTCCCATACTGTGCCTCCCCATCTACTAATACCCTCCCATATACTGTGCCCCCTTCTTATACTGTGTGCCCCATATACTGTGCCCACCTACCCATACTGTGTGCATGCCCACCCCTTATACTGTGCCCCCTACCCATACTGTGCATGTGTGTGCCCACCCCCTTATACTGTGTGCCCCCCATACTGTGCCCTCTCCAATACTGTGCGTGCCCCCCACCCTTATACTGATTCCTCCCCCATACTGTGCCGCCCACCTCTATACTGTGTGCCCCATAACAAGACTTCACCGCCAGGTCAGACTCAAATGTTCTGCGTGTGCCCCCCTCCCCACTGTGTGCCCCCATACTATGTCCTATACTGTGCCTCATACTGTCTCCATAATAGGACTTCACCAACACCAGGTTATCCTCAAAATGTTATGCATTAGTTGGCTGTATGGCTGGCGCTGTGCTGTGTGGCTGAGGCTGCGTGGCTGGCTGTGTGTGGCTGTGGCTGGCTGTGTGTGGCTGACTATGTGTCTGTGTGTGGCTGGGGCTGTGTGTCTGGCTGTGTGTGGCTGGTGCCACGTGGCTGGCTGGGGTTGGCTGTGGCTGGAGCTGCATGGCTGTGGATGGCTGTGTGTGTCTGGCTGTGTGTGGCTGATGTTGAATGGCTGTGTGGCTGGGGCTGTGTGGCTGACTGTGTCCTGTGTGTGGCTGGAGCTGTTTGGCTGTGTGTGGCTGACTGTGTCTGTGTGTGACTGGGACTGCTTGGCTGTGTGTGGCTGGTGCCACATGGCTGGCTTGGGTTGGCTGTGGCTGGAACAGCATGGCTGTGGATGGCTGTGTGTGTCTGCTGTGTGTGACTGGGGCTGCTTGGCTGTGTGTGGCTGGTGCCATGTGGCTGGCTTGGGTTGGCTGTGGCTGGAGCAGCATGGCTGTGGATGGCTGTGTGTGGCTGGCTGTGTGTGGCTGACTGTGTGTCTGTGTGTGGCTGGAGCTGTGTGTGGCTGGGCTGCTTGGCTGTGTGGCTGACTGTATGGCTGTGTGGCTGGCTGTGTGTGGCTGGTTGGATGTGTGGCTGGCTGTGGCTGTCTATGTGGCTGGCTGCACCTGTGTGTGGCTGTTTGTGTGTAGCTGGTGGCTGTCTGTGTGTGGCTGTCTGTGTGTGGCTGTCTGTGGCTGTATATGTGTGTGGCTGTGTATGTGTTTGGCTGGCTGCATCTGTGTGTGGCTGGCTGATGGCTGTCTATGTGGCTGGCTGTTTGTGTGTGGCTGTATATGTGTGGCTGGCTGTGTCTGTGTGTGGCTGTCTGTGTGGCTGGTGGCTGTTTATGTAGCTAGCTGTGTGTGGCTGTCTGGCTGTGGCTGGCTGTGTGTGTATGTGTGTGTGGCTGGCTTTGTGTGTGTGGCTGGCTGACTGTGGCTCTGTGTGTGACTGGCTGTGGCTCTGTGTGTGGCTGGCTGTGGCTCTGTGTGTGGCTGGCTGTGTGTCTGTGTGTCTGACCACTGGGACCCCACAATCCTGAGAAATGGAGCTTTGAAGAGCACCATGTAAATGGAGCTGTGGTTGATTATTCCCTCTGCTGAACCATTCACATGTGGCTCTTCAAATAACTTCTTTAAGAAAGGGGTGAGGGCCACAACAGGGTAAAAGCAAAATTTACGTATTGGGGCTGATGGGGCTTCTTTTCCAGGGCTGCTTTTTGGTCCCAGTCCGGCCCTGGTGGGGGGGGGGGCCCAGGTCAAAATTTCGCACCGGGGCCCACCAGACTCTAGTTACGCCACTGATCACTGGAGATGATGAACCCGGAGATATCACAGGTGATGTGACTACAAAGAGAAATCACAGAATCACTGGAGATGATGAACCCCGGAGTTATCACAGGTGATGTGACTACAAAGAGAAATCACAGAATCACTGGAGATGATGGAACCCGGAGATATCACAGGTGATGTGACTACAAAGAGAAATCACAGAATCACTGGAGATGATGGAAACTGGAGTTATCACAGGTGATGTGACTACAAAGAGAAATCACAGAATCACTGGAGATAATGGAAACTGGAGTTATCACAGGTGATGTGACTACAAAGAGAAATCACAGAATCACTGGAGATGATGAACACCGGAGATATCACAGGTGATGTGACTACAAAGAGAAATCACAGAATCACTGGATATGATGAACCTGGAGTTATCACAGGTGATGTGACTACAAAGAGAAATCACAGAATCACTGGAGATGATGAGCCCCGGAGTTATCACAGGTGATGTGACTACAAAGAGAAATCACAGAATCACTAGGACATGATGAAAACCGGAGTTATCACAGGTGATGTGACTACAAAGAGAAATCACAGAATCACTGGAGATGATGAACCAGGAGTTATCACAGGTGATGTGACTGTCGGGCCCACTGGGACGGGGTACTCGGTACCGGACCGGTCTGTTGCTTGGGAAGTCACGGGTCGTCCTGGTCCAGACCGTGTCCCGGGCTCGGCAATAAAAGGGGATATTTACAGGGTTGTCAGTTGTGACGCCACCCACTTGATGCGACCAGTGATGGGGGCTGCCACTGCTGCAGAACCTCCGGGGATGATGTATTGGCAGCCTTATTGGTATAGTTCTAGTGGGTTGAACTGTATTCCCCAGGGCAGTAAGGGTTGTCTATTGTGGAGTGTGTAGCACACTTACTTTGCAGATGCTGCAGGGATCTCTCCTCCTTGCTGGTGCTGACAGGCTGTATCCTGCAAGGAGAGAATCACTTTCATGCAGAAACACAAGGGAAGCAGTTCCAGGGTTTTCCGTGTTTACTCTCAGTTCTTCAAGTCTCTTTACAACTCGTTTACAGTTCTTACAAAGTTCCAGTACAGCTCTTAACACATGGGTACATTCTTCGTCTCCGAGTTCCCTTTGCTCTGCAGCCAGGCCTCTCTCTGTGACCTCTCACACAGTCTTTAGTGTCCTTTCCGGGCTATTACGGTCTCCGTCTCCACGGGTGTGTGTGAAATGCTGGACAGTATGGCGGTGACTCGGGCCCCTGTGGGTCCTCAGTTTGTCACTGAGCTGCCTGTCCTTTGGGTAGGGATCTCAATCTGGAACTCAGACCCCCCGTCGTGTTGTTTGGGGATGCCGGATGAACTACGGTCCCCTTTAGAGCCACAGAATCACTGGAGATGATAGAACCCTGGAGTTATCATAGGTGATGTGACTACAAAGAGAAATCACAGAATCACTGGAGATGATGGAACCCGGAGATATCACAGGTGATGTGACTACAAAGAGAAATCACAGAATCACTGGAGATGATGAACCCCGGAGTTATCACAGGTGATGTGACTACAAAGAGAAATCACAGAATCACTGGAGATGATGGAACCCCGGAGATATCACAGGTGATGTGACTACAAAGAGAAATCACAGAGTCACTGGAGATGATGGAACTCGGAGTTATCACAGGTGATGTGACTACAAAGAGAAATCACAGAATCACTGGAGATGATGAACCCCGGAGTTATCACAGGTGATGTGACTACAAAGAGAAATCACAGAATCACTGGAGATGATGAACCCCGGAGATATCACAGGTGATGTGACTACAAAGAGAAATCACAGAATCACTGGAGATGATGGAACCCGGAGTTATCACAGGTGATGTGACTACAAAGAGAAATCACAGAATCACTGGAGATGATGAACCCGGAGTTATCACAGGTGATGTGACTACAAAGAGAAATCACAGAATCACTGGAGATGATGAACCCCGGAGTTATCACAGGTGATGTGACTACAAAGAGA
This sequence comes from Allobates femoralis, assembly GCA_033576535.1. Classification (NCBI taxonomy): domain Eukaryota; kingdom Metazoa; phylum Chordata; class Amphibia; order Anura; family Aromobatidae; genus Allobates; species Allobates femoralis. The sequence continues at coordinate 7,746,443 of JARQOC010000013.1, read as the reverse complement.
AATCACAGAATCACTGGAGATGATGGAACCCGGAGATATCACAGGTGATGTGACTACAAAGAGAAATCACAGAATCACTGGAGATAATGGAACCCCGGAGTTATCACAGGTGATGTGACTACAAAGAGAGATCACAGAATCACTGGAGATGATGGAACCTGGAGTTATCACAGGTGATGTGACTACAAAGAGAAATCACAGAATCACTGGAGATGATGGAACCCGGAGTTATCACAAGTGATGTGACTACAAAGAGAAATCACAGAATCACTGGAGATGATGAGCCCCGGAGTTATCACAGGTGATGTGACTACAAAGAGAAATCACAGAATCACTGGAGATGATGGAACCCGGAGTTATCACAAGTGATGTGACTACAAAGAGAAATCACAGAATCACTGGAGATGATGAACCCCGGAGTTTATCACAGGTGATGTGACTACAAAGAGAAATCACAGAATCACTGGAGATGATGAACCCCGAAGATATCACAGGTGATGTGACTACAAAGAGAAATCACTGAATCACTAGCGATGATTAACCCAGGAGTTATCACAGGTGATGTGACTACAAAGAGAAATCACAGAATCACTGGAGATGATGAACCCGGAGTTATCACAGGTGATGTGACTACAAAGAGAAATCACAGAATCACTGGAGATGATGAACACCGGAGTTATCACAGGTGATGTGACTACAAAGAGAAATTACAGAATCACTGGAGATGATGAACCCGGAGATATCACAGGTGATGTGACTACAAAGAGAAATCACAGAATCACTGGAGATGATGGAACCCGGAGATATCACAGGTGATGTGACTACAAAGAGAGATCCCAGAATCACTGGAGATGATGGACCCGGAGTTATCACAGGTGATGTGACTACAAAGAGAGATCACAGAATCACTGGAGATGATGAACCCGGAGTTATCACAGGTGATGTGACTACAAAGAGAGATCACAGAATCACTGGAGATGATGAACCCCGGAGTTATCACAGGTAATGTGACTACAAAGAGAAATCACAGAATCACTGGAGATGCTGAACCCCGGAGATATCACAGGTGATGTGACTACAAAGAGAAATCACAGAATCACTGGAGATGATGGAACCCGGAGATATCACAGGTGATGTGACTACAAAGAGAAATCACAGAATCACTGGAGATGATGAACCCGGAGATATCACAGGTGATGTGACTACAAAGAGAGATCACAGAATCACTGGATATGATGGAACCCCGGAGTTATCACAAGTGATGTGACTACAAAGAGAAATCACAGAATCACTGGAGATGATGAACCCGGAGATATCACAGGTGATGTGACTACAAAGAGAAATCACAGAATCACTGGAGATGATGAACCCCGGAGTTATCACAGGTGATGTGACTACAAAGAGAAATCACAGAATCACTGGAGATGATGGAACCCGGAGATATCACAGGTGATGTGACTACAAAGAGAAATCACAGAATCACTGGAGATAATGGAAACTGGAGTTATCACAGGTGATGTGACTACAAAGAGAAATCACAGAATCACTGGAGATGATGAACCCGGAGTTATCACAGGTAATGTGACTACAATGAGAAATCACAGAATCACTGGAGATGATGAACCCGGAGTTATCACAGGTGATGTGACTACAAAGAGAAATCACAGAATCACTGGAGATGATGGAACCCGGAGTTATCACAGGTGATGTGACTACAAAGGGAAATCACAGAATCACTGGAGATGGTGGAAACTGGAGTTATCACAGGTGATGTGACTACAAAGAGAAATCACAGAATCACTGGAGATGGTGGAAACTGGAGTTATCACAGGTGATGTGACTACAAAGAGAAATCACAGAATCACTGGAGATAATGGAAACTGGAGTTATCACAGGTGATGTGACTACAAAGAGAGATCACAGAATCACTGGAGATGATGAACCCGGAGTTATCACAGGTGATGTGACTACAAAGAGAAATCACAGAATCACTGGAGATGATGGAACCCGGAGTTATCACAGGTGATGTGACTACAAAGGGAAATCACAGAATCACTGGAGATGGTGGAAACTGGAGTTATCACAGGTGATGTGACTACAAAGAGAAATCACAGAATCACTGGAGATGGTGGAAACTGGAGTTATCACAGGTGATGTGACTACAAAGAGAAATCACAGAATCACTGGAGATAATGGAAACTGGAGTTATCACAGGTGATGTGACTACAAAGAGAGATCACAGAATCACTGGAGATGATGAACCCGGAGTTATCACAGGTAATGTGACTACAATGAGAAATCACAGAATCACTGGAGATGATGAACCCGGAGTTTATCACAGGTGATGTGACTACAAAGAGAGATCACAGAATCACTGGAGATGATGGAACCTGGAGTTATCACAGGTGATGTGACTTCAAAGAGAAATCACAGAATTACTGGAGATGATGGAACCCTGGAGTTATCACAGGTGATGTGACTACAAAGAGAAATCACAGAATCACTGGAGATGATGAACCCCGGAGTTATCACAGGTGATGTGACTACAAAGAGAAATCACAGAATCACTGGAGATGATGGAACCCGAGATATCACAGGTGATGTGACTACAAAGAGAAATCACAGAATCACTGGAGATGATGGAACCCTGGAGTTATCACAAGTGATGTGACTACAAAGAGAAATCACAGAATCACTGGAGATGATGAACCCCGGAGTTATCACAGGTGATGTGACTACAAAGAGAAATCACTGAATCACTAGCGATGATTAACCCAGGAGTTATCACAGGTGATAACTCTAATCAGTTGAGGACAGGAACGGAAGGAAGCAAAAGCATCAAACCCACATCACCAGCTTGGAAGGCAGCTGTGCTCCCCACCAGGGCCGGCGTTAGGCGGGGGCAGACTAGGCAGTTGCCTAGGGCCCCCACTCTCTTAGGGGCCCCCAAAGGAGCTGAACTGAAAATAGCAATAGAACAGTAAAGAAAAATTAAAAAATACACATATTTGGTATCGCTGCGTTCGTAAGAATCTAAGCTATCCATATACGAAGTAAATTAATCCAATTGGTAAATGGCGTAACGGAAAAAAAATTAAAACGCCAGAATTGTGTTTTTTGGGCCACCACGTTGTTACAATATAATACAATAAAAGGCGATCAAAAATGTTGTATCTAACTCAAAATGGGATCAGTAAAAATGTCAGCTCAGGGCACATAAAGTAAGCCCTCACATAGCCCTGTATCTTCAAAAATTAAAACATCGTAGGTCTTGGAAAATGGCGAATAAAGCAAATTGATTTTAAATATTATTATTTTTTTTTTTTTACAAATTTCTGGGGTTTTTTATGATTGAAATAAAAATGTTCAGTATCTTCTTATTCTGACCTAGATAATTAACTTATGAAGTCACTTTTACCATATAGTTAACATGATGAATAAAATACTCAAAAAAATTGTGGAATTGCACTTTTTTTGCACTTTTATTTGCAATTTCAAAGCACTTGGAATTTTTTTCTCATTCTCCAGTCCATTTTGTGGTAGGCCAGGGTCACATTTGCGGTTGGACCCTGGCCTGCCGGATTCCGGTTTCAACTTAGCAATTTTTCCATCACCGCATAGCGTTTCCGCTATGCGGTGCTGGAAACCGCAGTCCCTAGTTACCCGGTGTTTACCTGCACGACCTGTCACACAGGCAGCGGCTCGGAGGGCGTTTTACAGCGCCGCACAGGAAACCGTTGCAGACACGATTTCCTGTGCGGCGCTGTAAAACGCCCTCCGAGCCGCTGCCTGTGTGACAGGTCGTGCAGGTAAGCACCGGGTAACTAGGGACTGCGGTTTCCAGCACCGCATAGCGGAAACGCTATGCGGTGATGGAAAAATTGCTAAGTTGAAACCGGAATCCGGCAGGCCAGGGTCCAACCGCAAATGTGACCCTGGCCGTAGAATGAATAATGTCATTCAAAAGTACAACTCATCCCAAAAAAACAAGCCCTCATACGGCTATGTGGAAGGAAGAATAAAAAAGTTCTGGCTCTTGGAAGAAGCGGAGGGAAAAATAAAAACGAAAAATCGTTCAGTGATAAAAGTTATAAAATCCTTGTAATTGCCGTATAATAGCAGCAGGAGCGCCCCCCGCAGGCTTCAATCTTCACATGTTCATGATGGGAGTAATTAGAGTTTGGGGACCTCCTTAATTCCTACATTTGTAGCCAGTTATCAAGCAGAACTTACAAGACATTAAAGGGGATGTCCATAATGTCCATAATAAAACTTTACTATATTCTTTCAAAAACAGCGCCACCCCTGTGTACAGGTGGCATGTGGTATTACAGCATAGGTCCATTCCCTTCAATTAAGATGAGGTGCAATATCACATACAACCTGTAGACAGGGGTGGCGCTGTTTTTGAAAGAAATCAGTCATGTTTATAGAATTGTGGACAACTCCTTTAAGGTCAATATTTCCACTAGTGACCCCAGAACAACACAAGACCACCAGGATGGGGATTAATTCAAATGTATTTTTTTTATAATGTGAAGAATATAGCAGATCTTGTTAAAGATGAGATTTAAGTAGATGATCCCATGGAAACATTCCTCTTACTGACTCTCCAGTTTGTAAATCCTCATTTGTTAAACACTTGTAGGTAATTTTTAATCAATATAAGGAGTCGTGTGGTCACAATCCCCATTTCTTTGTCAGAGTATAAGAGGTTAGAAAGAGCGACCGTCCCTGGAGGAGCCGGGCTGTGTGACAGACAATGATGGGAATGGATGTGTGTGTCTATGTGTGTGTGCTCGGTGTATACATGTAATATATAGTGTTTGTGTCACATACTGTGTGTGTCTTTGTGTGTACGCGGTGTATACGTGTAATATATAGTGTTTGTGTCATATACTGTGTGTTGTGTGTATGTAACATCCTAATTTATAAATCCCAGCAGCACAGATTAGAGTTCCTAGGTGTAAACAGGTCGGCAATCACCCAACAAACGAGCAAAATGTGGCTCATCATCGGGTGATTGGATGTTTACGAAGGAACAAAACCCTTGCTCTCGGCAACACTGCAGAAGAGCTGCTGATAACATGATACTGTAGAGGACAGATTGCTCTACCGGTGATTGCTCTGTGCCATCATTCTTCATCATCCTGTGTAAAAAGTCTGTAAACAAGCGCTGAATTACTTGAATATTATAAATCGCACTCATTTACCAGTCTGAATGCGGTGCTTGTACATGTAACCTAAATGTCTGAGTGTGACAGTGCAATATGTGAGCATTTAGGGCCCCACTTTAACCTTTTGCCTAGGGCCCCACTTTGCCTAAAACCGGCCCTGCTCCCCACTATACCACCAATGTGTTCAACAATGTAGAGGACTGACCGCTCTCCATCCTTCACTGCTCACCACTATACCACCAACGCTACATGTCATAATGGGTGTGATGTGTCCAACAATGTAGAGGACTGACCACTCTCCACCCTTCACTGCTCACCACTATACCACCAACGCTACATGTCATAATGGGTGTGATGTGTCCAACAATGTAGAGGACTGACCACTCTCCACCCTTCACTGCTCACCACTATACCACCAACGCTACATGTCATAATGGGTGTGATGTGTCCAACAATGTAGAGGACTGACCACTCTCCACCCTTCACTGCTCACCACTATACCACCAACGCTACATGTTATAATGGGTGTGATGTGCCCAACAATGTAGAGGACTGACCACTCTCCACCCTTCACTGCTCACCACTATACCACCAACGCTACATGTCATAATGGGTGTGATGTGTCCAACAATGTAGAGGACTGACCGCTCTCCATCCTTCACTGCTCACCACTATACCACCAACGCTACATGTCATAGGCCAGGGTCACATTTGCGGTTGGACCCTGGCCTGCCGGATTCCGGTTTCAACTTAGCAATTTTTCCATCACCGCATAGCGTTTCCGCTATGCGGTGCTGGAAACCGCAGTCCCTAGTTACCCGGTGTTTACCTGCACGACCTGTCACACAGGCAGCGGCTCGGAGGGCGTTTTACAGCGCCGCACAGGAAACCGTGTCTGCAAAATTGCTAAGTTGAAACCGGAATCCGGCAGGCCAGGGTCCAACCGCAAATGTGACCCTGGCCATAATGGGTGTGATGTGTCCAACAATGTAGAGGACTGACCGCTCTCCATCCTTCACTGCTCACCACTACACCACCAACGCTACATGTCATAATGGGTGTGATGTGTCCAACAATGTAAAGGACTGACCACTCTCCATCCTTCACTGCTCACCACTATACCACCAACACTACATGTCATAATGGGTGTGATGTGTCCAACAATGTAGAGGACTGACCGCTCTCCATCCTTCACTGCTCACCACTACACCACCAACACTACATGTCATAATGGGTGTGATGTGTCCAACAATGTAGAGGACTGACCGCTCTCCATCCTTCACTGCTCACCACTATACCACCAACGCTACATGTCATAATGGGTGTGATGTGTCCAACAATGTAAAGGACTGACCACTCTCCACCCTTCACTGCTCACCACTACACCACCAACACTACATGTCATAATGGGTGTGATGTGTCCAACAATGTAGAGGACTGACCGCTCTCCATCCTTCACTGCTCACCACTATACCACAAACGCTACATGTCATAATGGGTGTGATGTGTCCAACAATGTAAAGGACTGACCACTCTCCATCCTTCACTGCTCACCACTATACCACCAACACTACATGTCATAATGGGTGTGATGTGTCCAACAATGTAAAGGACTGACCACTCTCCATCCTTCACTGCTCACCACTACACCACCAACACTACATGTCATAATGGGTGTGATGTGTCCAACAATGTAAAGGACTGACCACTCTCCATCCTTCACTGCTCACCACTATACCACCAACACTACATGTCATAATGGGTGTGATGTGTCCAACAATGTAAAGGACTGACCATCTCTCATCCTTCACTGCTCACCACTACACCACCAACACTACATGTCATAATGGGTGTGATGTGTCCAACAATGTAGAGGACTGACCACTCTCCATCCTTCACTGCTCACCACTACACCACCAACACTACATGTCATAATGGGTGTGATGTGTCCAACAATGTAGAGGACTGACCACTCTCCATCCTTCACTGCTCACCACTATACCACCAACACTACATGTCATAATGGGTGTGATGTGTCCAACAATGTAGAGGACTGACCACTCTCCATCCTTCACTGCTCACCACTATACCACCAACACTACATGTCATAATGGGTGTGATGTGTCCAACAATGTAGAGGACTGACCACTCTCCACCCTTCACTGCTCACCACTATACCACCAACGCTACATGTCATAATGGGTGTGATGTGCCCAATAATGTAGAGGACTGAGCGCTCTCCATCCTTCACTGCTCACCACTATACCACCAACGCTGGATACTGACATATTAGTCTTAACTCTCTCAGTCTATCTGGGGGAGAAACATGAAAGATCACAAGATGTTTCCATATAAAGGGAACCTGATCTGACATATCTACACAATCTGTGGGCCCTCCAGATGTCCAGGGCCCCAACACTTGACCAGGTGGACCAGGTGCTGACACCGGCCCTGCTGACATCTGACAGCATATTGTTAATTGTGGTGGAATTCGGGGGAACATAGGCTCTACCTGCATCCCCCCAGATTCCAAAAATCGGTAGTGTCAAACATGCCTGAAAATGTTTTTTTTTATGTTACCTTTAATTTAGATTACAGTTTCAGCCTATGGTTGGGGTCAGATGATGGTATAATATGAATGATAATTGTATTAAATTGCCTGGACTGGCCAGCGGCTCTCCTGACCCGAGTGCGACAGCTGAATAGTAATACATGAAGCGATCATGCTTGGGTCAGGAGAGCTGACGCATTTCGAACACAATAAGTGGCCTTAGTTGTAGCAAAATACAGGTTCTCTAAATAACATATTTAAGGACCAGACATGTCACTGCAAGGAAGGATCACCAAGATATGAGTTGCCTATTTTGCACACATCATACAAAGAGAAAAATCACTAGAGAAGGACATTATGGTAGGGAAAATAGAGGGTACAAGGTGAAGCGATAGATCAGCAACCTGATGGCTTGTCATGAAAACGTCAGAGAAGACCCTGGTGGACCTATCTAGGCCTGAATAAGACCCTGGTGGATCTATCTAAGCTTGGAGAAGACCCTGCTCAACAAATTTAGGCTCGCCCAAGATTGATCTTCCTCCAGAACATTCATGTTACTGAAGAAAGACAATATGGTAGGAGGTACAAGGTGAAGAGGAAGACCAAGCCAATGGCTTGATACTGTCCAGACAACAGTGAAGAAGAACCTGTTGGATGTATCTAGGCTTGGAGAAGACCCTGGTGGATCTATGTAGACTTTGAGAAGACAATGTTGGACCTATCTAAGCTTGGAGAAGACCCTGGTCGACATTTTTAGGCTTGCTCGATATTGATTTCCAACAGAACATTCATCTTACTGAAGAAAGACAATATGGTAGGAAGAATAGAAAGTACAAGATGAAGAGGAAGACCAGCAAGTCAATAGCTTAATACTGTCAAGACAGTGATGGCGAAGACCCTGGTGCACCTACCTAGGCTTGGTGAAGACCATGGTGGACCTATCTAGGTTTTGAGAAGTCCTTGGTTGATTTATCTAGACTTGGAGAAGACACTGGTGGACCTATCTAGGATAGGAGAAGACCCTGGTGGACCTATCTAAGATTGGAGAAGACCCTGGTGGACCTATCTAAGATTGGAGAAGACCCTGGTGGACCTATCTAAGATTGGAGAAGACCCCAGTTGACCTATCTAGGCTTGGAGGAGACCCTGGTGGACCTATCTAGGCTCGGAGAACACCCTGGTGGACCTATCTAGGCTTGGAGAAGACCCTGGTGGACCTATGTAGACATGTGAAAGATCAATCTTTCTACAGAGAGCTCATTCATCTTGTTGCCATGGCTGGGGATCGAGCTGAAGGCAGATAAATAATAATAATAACATACTAATTAAAAATGGCCATGATGTGCTGCTGGAAACAGAGGAATTAGAGTCACAAACAGAAGGTGGAAATTTTACTATTTTAGTACAAAAGGTCCAAAAAGTGCAAACCTGGTGTGAGCAGGGATCAGATCACACATGTAATAATGAAGATCTACACAATCATTACACAAAAGACATTCACACATTCAGTACAAGGAGTGTCAGGAGCCATTCACACCTGACAAAGGAAAGCAAACAAAACATTTGCAAGTGTTTAAATGTGTAAATTCCAAGTGCAGCAAATGGTGAGGAGGAGACTGTTCAAACTAGACTGAGTGTTGTGAAGACAAAAGACATTTACAATTGTGTAACTCCTTATACACCACCTTCAAATGCAACATGCAAAATTTAGCAGCATTTGTCATTCAGAGATTAGTAGGACGAGCTGTGGACTCAGACATTTACCAGAATCTGCACCAAATGTGGCGCCCCTACAACCAGGAGGCCACAGGGTGAACTGCAGTTGGGACAGGTAAGACGGTCAGCTCACTAAAACACCCACACACACTCCGGCCCTGAGCCCAAGTCGCTTCATGCTAGACGAGTGGTGTCGGGAGTAGCTACGTGTGGGTGGGAAGTAGAGAGAACCCAGGAAAGGGGTGAAGTAGCTCAACCCCAAGAGGACCTAGGAACACTAAGTTGAGCGAGTAGATAGAGGAATTCCCTGGAGGATGGAGGAGCCCGGAAGCCTCCCCAAGCCAAGACTCCCTACAGCTGAGGACAACGGGACCTGGCGACCTGCACCCTTCCCTTAATGGCCAGCTGTTAGCCCAGGCTGGAACATGCAGAGAAGTAGAAAGAGCCAGGTGAGCCCTACTAATCCGGGTCACTGGTGGTCACCAGTGAGCTCTGTAGATGTGGCTGGGAACGCTTCAAGCCCCTAACCACTAGACACCCGGCGGAGTGCAGGAACCCTATGTCCCCGAGACCCAACAACCGGTATGGAGTAGGACAAAGCTATCGTACTAGGGCTAGTGACCCAGATTGTGGGATGACTCACTGTAGAACCCTTGATGGCCAGACCGAACCCATATGCGAGAGGAGAGAAAGAACTAGTGGGCCCCAGAGGTACTGTAAGGGGAGTGACGCAAAGGAACCATCCCAGCTGCAGTGAAAGCCTGAGCCCGTGACCATTGTGTGGACCCGGTCCATGACAAGTGTAAAAAGAACTGTTAAGAGCTGTGACCACTGACTGAGGTGTTACACAGTAACAGAGTAAAGTACCCGGTCAACTCAGGATCTGTGTGTGACTGTTATTCCAAGAGTTTTTAGACCGGGCTCGCCTGCGGAGCCGCATACTGACTGCGTGAGCTGCTGCGTAGGAAGGAGCCTGCTGAGAGGTACCCTGATCCTCGCGTGTGCCGTCCGGAAGTGCTGCGGAGAGAAGATATATGCAGCATCCCGGGCAAAGAGCATTCCTTTAACAGGGACCAAGCCCTACCTGTGGAGAGCTCACCATCCCGACTGCCGCCACTACCACCATCCCCGGCAGATTCCACGGGATCGGTGGCCACCTTAGCCATGACCTACGGGTGGCGTCACAACTTTATTAAACTCCTTTTTCATTGCCGCTCCTGGAACTACGGAGCCGGGACACACCGCCGTGGCACCCCAGAGACAGATCGGTTCAGATTTGGCTACCCCGGCCCCTGCAGGTGCGGCACAAACATCAGGGTAAATTGTGCCACAAATCTACCCCAGCCCTCGGAGGACGAAGATCAGCTGTTCTGATGGATGAACAGAAAAAGTTAAGGGGCGCAGGACACACCAACCTCAGTAAAGCTGTTCCAATTCTCACTTTTATAGTCACTTCCATCTCTGCCATAAAAAATAATGTGAGAACTGTGAAATTTTCCACAATTTGTTATATGTGAATCTTCTATGATGGAGGTTTCACACATCGCACTTGTAAAAATAACATGACTCACCCAGGGGTCTATGGGAACTCGGAACCCGGGCTTGGAGTTGGAGGGATGTCACTGGTGGCTCACCCAGACCCGTAGTAGTCAGCCTAAAAATTGGGGAAATGTAGAAAAGGGAATAAAAGAAAAAGAAAATAAGTGTTTGTCGTGACGCCACCAGCAGATTCTGCTGATGTTCACCAGCGCCGCAGTCAGACCTCCAGAGACGATGGTATTGCAGCTTGGGTGGTGTGGCTCCCTGAACGTGGGGCTGGGTTCCGGGGCAGGATAGCACTGCACTTGTTGTCATGGTGCAGGATGTAGGCAGCGCAGCTGCACAGCGGTTTGTGTACAGAGGAGACACAGAGGCCTTGTGACTCTATACTGGTACTTTACTGGAACCGGTTCAGATGGCACTTCAGGTTACAGTTTACACAGGCTTTGAACAGGTAGCTGGCCAGGATTTCACTGAGAAGCGTAAAGTCTCTTTGAGGCTTTCATAGCATACCTTCTTTTGTCTTTCCTACGTCCTGCTGCCTTTACTTTCCTTGTGCTGCCCTGCACAGCCCGCTTTTCTACAAGGCCCGTTGGATGCTATGAGGTACCCTTCTTCGCTCTAAAGGTACCTTTACACGCCGACACTGCGGTGTAGCAACTGCAAGGCAATCAGGATTGCCTTGAAATTGCTACGAAGTTGCGGCGTGTAATTTGGGAAAGTGATCGGGATTTTCGCAGTTGCTCCGGGTTGCGGTTTCAGAGCATTGTTCTAAAATCAGAGGCAACCCAAATGGTGAATTGCCCTGGTTTTGGCGTGTAAACGGGCGATAGGGATGGAATCTGCGCAGCCTAGTGATTTCCAAGAGGTGTACCACAGCATGCTGGATACCGCGCCCCATCAGCGATGATTAATGGGGGCTACTGTGTTACCATTGGCTGTCCCTTCACAGGGCGCCATATTTGAAGCGCTGTTCATTCACACTCCACAATTGGAATGGCGTCATGTATTAGCCTTCCTGTGCAGGCTGCCCAATCATGACACTGTTGCGTTGTCCAATCAGCGTGTTTGGGGCGCGGAATACACAACTCTGTCACGCCTATGTGTTCGAGCCGCTGCACAGGTACGCCCACATTCCCATCATGATTGTGGGGTATGAAGCGGCGTAGGGATTCAACCGGATGTGTCCTGCAGGATCTGTTTCAACTTCCGGGGAACCACGTTCCCTTGGGTTGACGACGCAATTGCGGTATGTACATGCGGCATCGGCGATCGTTAGCAACCGTTAAAAACGTGCACGCGCATGTACGGTTGCTACCGATCGCCAGAGATAGTTGCGGCGTGTAAAGGTACCTTTAGGGGCTCCACCCGATTTGGGTGATCCTGCATGTTCTAGACGGGGTTGTTAAACTAACCCGCGACTGGCCGGTGTCGACGGTTCAGGGGTGAACTCGCCTGTACCGTTCTTCGGAGCCGGCACTCCGTTAGTGGACTAGGATTCCCCCGGACTATGGAAAGTCCGGCAGTGTTTCCTCTTTCCTTTCCTGGGCCACCCTTTTCTATCTCAGGTGCCCTCCCTGGGAGACCCCTCTCTTGGGCTCCCTCCTTGCTTGTTCCCTCAGTACGGACTACATCCCACTGTGTGACTTCCCACTTTTCTCCTTTTTCCTAACTCTCCTCCTCCCGGGACGGGTTACCCTGGTAACAGGTTACCAATTGGTCCCCTAGTCTAGGTGTAAGGATGCCGGGGTGGGAGCTTCAGGTTGACTTTACACTCCCCAATGACAAGAATACTGCATGCTCAGTCATTGGTGCAGAACCCCTACTGTGGCGCACTGACCAGTGGGATGTCACATTCCCCCTTGGTGAAACACACTTGTCCCCAAGTGTTAGTACCTGGTACAGAGTCTTTTTATATTTTTATCATAACATTAACAGGTTTTATTTACATTATTCAAGCATCATGTTTCTTCCCTTTATGGGAGGCACAAATCTTATAACGTTGCAAAAACATTTTTAACTAACATCGGCCCAATGGGGCTGGTTCTCATTTGCAGACCCGCTTTTAGGCAAACATAATTAGGAAAAGGGGCAGAGTTGTCAGGAAAGTTTATGAGTCTCATTCATGGGAAAGGAAAGCACGTTATTCACACAATATAACTATGTACATTTAAGGGTACCTTTACACGCAGCTACAGGAAGATAGAAAACGGCAGGTGTCGGAGACAATTGTACCTTTTACCTTCAAAACACCTTGCAGATACCTGAATTACACGCAGCCACTTCAAGGTGTTTTGAAGGTAAATGGTACAATTGTCTCCGACACCTGCTGGTTTCTATCTTCCTGTAGCTGCATGTAAAGGTACCCTAAGGGGTAACAGTAATGTTTATGTTCCTTTTAAGCACTTTAAATCCGAGAGACACGGATGGAAAACCACCCGCATGGTCCCTCATAGAGTTTGTACGTCACCCAGTCGCCATGGTACAAGTCCCGGTCTGGGAGGCCCCTCTATGAGTGGGATTCTACCTCCCGCCTTCCTACAAAGATCTCCTCATAGAGGCCTGGCTCCCGCATGAACCCCCACCCGAGGTGCAAATTGAATGTGGCCACAATACCTTCATGCTCTGCTCAGGGGGCAACGGGGATCGCAGGAGGGCCTTGGCTCGGGCTTGGTGGCTGTCCATCTCGCTCTGCCACCACTGCTCGCAGCGGCATTGTCGTGCCGCCTGGTAAGCCAGGCTGATCTGGGGATAGTTGTCCGGTAACGGGGAAACAGGTCCTGGGGCACTCTGGGTAGCTTTGTTGGTGGCGCGCACCCCTTGTGCTGGTTCTCCGTTGTTGTAAGGCTCTGTCGCTGCTCCCTCGGGGTCTGTAGGCTCCGGCATCGTGGCACCAGCACTGTCTGCAGGCAGATCCTTTTGGTTCTCCGTCTCCACCCCTGCTTCTGCTCTGCATTCAGGCTGCAGGCCACTGACCAGATTTCCACTGGTTGCCAGGTGTTCTACGAGGGTTTGATCTATCACCTCGACTTCCATGGCCTGCCTCTCCTTTGCCCTGCGGGTCAGCTCCAGGGCCACGTCCGCGCTCAACCTGCCAACGGCCCACTCCACACTCTCTTTGATGTTACTTCGGAGCTCTTGGAAGGCGGCTCCCTAGAAGGCTGCATCTCCCTCGTTAGTGAGAAGGGAGACCACCCTCGGGTCCCCACATGCGGCTCGGACCTCTTCCTCCTCCACCTCTCTCATCAGAACGGACAGTCGGGTTGCCGCCATTGCTACGGGTACCAGGACTGCTTCTCTGTTGGTCTGAGTTCCGGCTGCACTCTTCCTGTTCTTTAAGGGCATAGATTCTTGATCCCCTTCCTTTTGCCTGCCCCCTTGGTTGATTGATGGCCAGTGGGGCGGGCAAACATCCTGCTGCCTTTACTTGCATCTCCTGACTTTCCTTGCGCTGCCCTGCACAGCCCGCTTGTCTACTAGGCCTGTTGGATGCTATGAGGTGCCCTTCTCCTCTCTAAGGCGCTCGACCAGGTTTGGGTGATCCTGGTAGGGATGTGCATTCTGGACGGGTTTGTCGGGGTTGCTAAACTAACCCGCGACTGGCCGGTGTCGACGGCTCAGGGGTGAGCTCGCCTGTACTGTTCCTCGGAGCCGGCACTCCTTTAGTGGACTAGGATACCCCCGGACTATGGAAGGTCCGGTACGGGGTTTCCTCTTTCTTTTCCTGGGCCACCCTTTTCTCTCTCAGGCGCCCTCCCTGGGAGACCCCTCTCTTGGGCTCCCTCCTTGCTTGTTGTCTCAGTACGGACTACATCAAAATGTGTGACTCCCCGCTTTTCTCCTTTTTCCTAACTGTCTTCCCCCCGGGGTCGGTTACCCTGGTAATGGGTTGCCAATTCCCATTTGTGAGACACAACATTACCTGATCTCCATCATCATCATCACATTGTCCTGGATGATGGGAGAAGCTGTTCTTGGATGAAGATTAGATCCCAGCCTTGATTTATGGCTTTGTTCTTTTTTAAATTGAAGGGGCTTCATCAGAGAAAATACTGGATGGCAGAGGATCTGAGTCTTCAGTCAGGTGAGCCACAGGATCTGAGTCTTCAGTCAGGTGAGCCACAGGATCTGAGTCTTCAGTCAGGTGAGCCACAGGATCTGGGTCTTCAGTCAGGTGAGCCACAGGATCTGAGTCTTCAGCCAGGTGAGCCACAGGATCTGAGTCTTCAGTCAGGTGAGCCACAGGATCTGAGTCTTCAGTCAGGTGAGCCACAGGATCTGAGTCTTCAGTCAGGTGAGCCACAGGATCTGGGTCTTCAGTCAGGTGAGCCACAGGATCTGAGTCATCAGTCAGGTGAGCCACAGGATCTGGGTCTTCAGCCAGGTGAGCCACAGGATCTGAGTCTTCAGTCTGGTGAGTCACAGGAGCTGAGTCTTCAGTCTGGTGAGTCACAGGAGCTGAGTCTTCAGTCAGGTGAGCCACAGGATCTGAGTCTTCAGCCAGGTGAGCCACAGGATCTGAGTCTTCAGCCAGGTGAGCCACAGGATCTGAGTCTTCAGTCAGGTGAGTCACAAGATCTGAGTCTTCAGCCAGGTGAGCCACAGGATCTGAGTCTTCAGCCAGGTGAGCCACAGGATCTGAGTCTTCAGCCAGGTGAGCCACAGGATCAGAGTCTTCAGTCAGGTGAGCCACAGGATCAGAGTCTTCAGTCAGGTGAGCCACAGGATCTTCAGATGACCTTTCCCTCTGGGGACAGAATTGAAGAAACAAAGTACCGAGATGGCAGAGGACCTCCTATATCCTCAGCCCGGACAGGCACAGGTTCCTCAGATGATCATGACATCAATATGATAAAATAAATCATCAAGAGCAAAGAAACAATTGTCGACCTCCAGATGTCATCAGAGGAGCAGGATCTCATGTAAGGGATCTTTGTCTTTTCTCTTTATCACATTATGGAGTTGGTGACAGTAATGGAACCTCCAAACCTCAGGATAGGGAGTGATTTGTCTGCAGATAACGAGCGAGTGACACCACACCATGATGATCTCAACAGTTGTAGTCGTGGCCGAGTGGTTAAGGCGATGGACTTGAAATCCATTGGGGTCTCCCCGCGCAGGTTCAAATCCTGCCGACTACGAGGAAGTATATTTTTATACATTGTAAATTTACATATACATGTTCCAATTATACATTTTATACATTGAGTAAAACAGCAACACATGAAGTCTTAAATCATTTAAAAACACAGCTTTACTGAAAAAAAATCTTAAAAATCTAACAAGTACTAGCTACAGAGAAAGGACGAGGTATTAAATGACAGCATGTGAGTTTACAGAAAGAGAATGTAATACAATGTATCAGAATAAGCCATATATACTGCGCAAGTGGACTGAACAATATGTGGCAAAAAAATTACATAATGGAAATAATATCCAAAAGAAAAAAGAAAATTGTAATAGCAAAATAACACTAGGTGGCGCTATCTGATCATAATGTGACCTATGCTCAGGCAGCGTCGGGTCTACAGCTAGTATAATGCAGCCTCTATATATATTTGCATGTGTGTATGTATGTATCATAGGTAGCCCCACCCCTTCATAGCTCCGTCTCCCCACCGCCACACCCCTGTCAAGGTGTCCTCTGATTAGCCCCACCCCTTTAGGGGCAGGCTATGTGGGGGCAGATCTATGAGGGGGTGGGGCTACTTGGAGAGGCGGAGCTATGGTACATACATACACTCAGCTTTATACATTAGATTTTTACATTTTATTTAAATTACATTTTTACTCTATAAAAAAATACAATTATACTAAAATGATAAATGAAAGTATTGTTCTATCAGGTTCACAGGCCGCAGCATTACAATGGTCCCATAACATAACAGCACATAACGGCAGTAATATCATTAATATCATAGGTAAATAAGACGCTACATAATGTGTATCATTAAATCAGGCTCCTTCCCTGAATAAAGTGCATAAGTATAGGGCATAACTGCCTATATCAGATGGGTGTCAGGTACATGTGCAGCGTATAGAAACCCTACGCGTGTTGCAGCTGATCCTTCGTCAGGGGATCACTGCTGTCTTTAAAGTTGAGGGTTTAAATCAGACGTAAGGGCCAATGGTTGTCGGCCTGCATCGATGCATGCATGAGCGGCGGTGTTGGGAAGGCCATGACCATCCACGTCACAGTGCAGTCACTGAAGGTCAAAGCTGTATTGTATACAGTACGGATTTAGGGGGTGTTGTTGAACCTCTATACCATGGATTACATGGGACCTGTGTAAGAACGTCCCCTCTGTCCCCAGACATGACAAACAGAACTGGATGTGGGTAGGATTCTGACTAGTGATGAATAAGGACTTAGGCTGGGGTCACATTTGCGCTAAAATTTTCAGATCCTGATCCGGTTTTTAGCTGTTAAAAAGCTCAAAACCGGATCAGGAACCGCTCCCCATAGGAGCCCATTATTTATACCGGATTGCTCTACATGCAATCCAGTTACCGGCTCCGGATCTGCAGCCTGCGGTAAAAATCATGCAGGTTAGGAAACCGCAGGCGGCTTGCTATAATTGGCCCCTATTGGAGCCCAAGCGGCTGCCGCAAGGCACATGTGAATGCCTGCAGCAGCCGTATGCTTTGTAAATCCCTGCTGCCGCAGGGATGAACAAAGGGTTAATCTTAATAATAGATGTGGGCAACATGTCTCCAGGGAGTGCTCACCCTCCCTAGAGACATGCTGTCCACTCAGGGGGGCATATGAGGGGTTAATATGTGTCATTATAGTATTGCCGTTAGGTCTATGGGTAGCGCAACGCCATACAGCTAATTTTACAACTTTCAGGACCAAGGACAGGGGCTCATACTGTACGCACATTACGTACAGTATGTCCTCTACTGTGAGGAGCCGCCGCATTCATTCATAAAATTGAAAAAGCCAACAATAGCTGGCAATACTATAATAACACATATTAACCCCTCACATGCCCCCCTGAGTGGACAGCATGTCTCTAGGGAGGGTGGGCACTCCCTGGAGACATGTTGCTCACATCTATTATTAAGATTAACCCTTTGTTAATCCCTGTGGCAGCAGGGATGAACAAAGCATATGGTAACCGGATTGCTCTGGATTACACATCCGTTAGCAATCCAGTTACCGCATTCCGGTTTGCAGGACACATTTTGTCAAAAAATGTGTCTGAAGGCAATTGCGGTTACCACATCCGGATCTGGATGCGGTAACCACAATTACATTTCCAAATGTGACCCCAGCCTTAAATACTGGAGTGCTCTGTACTCAGAACAAGCAGGTCAGAGATTCGGACTGACTCAACTCATGTACCGAGTATAATGGAAGTCAATGGGAAACGTGAGCATTTTTCTAGAATACATTTTCAGATAAAGGCTCTAGATTCCAAATGACTTCCATTATACTCAATACACAAGTCAAACCCGTCCGATCTGCTCATTTGGAGTCCCGAGCACTTGAGCATTGAAGCGCTCGCTCATCAATAATTCTGACGGATGATAGAGCCATCACCGTTCAGGAGACGGGGTGTGAAGACTTCCTGACGGATCTCAGCTCTGGAGGTGGACGTGGCCACCATATGCTCTTCTGGCTACATGGTGGGATTGTCCTGTGAGACAGATGCTTGTTATGTAGATGTCTCAGACTCTCATGTCTGTGATCGGTGGCAGCTCCTCACTATGATAACGTCTTTTTATGCAGATGGAGGAAGTTGCTTAAATTCTGTCCTAATAAGGGGAATTTATCGGGGGGTGAGAAAGTCACAGATTTGGGCACAAGCCTCATTTGCACAAAGATTAGTGGAAAGGACAGAACCTCCCGCAGACATATTGATTTACCAGAACTTACAGCATCATTTCTAGGACATTGTACTACAAACCTGCGCATCTCGTGGGGACCACAACAGAGTTAAGGGGCCGTCACACGCTACCATTTTGTGAGCGATCTCACCTACGATCTCAGGGGTGCGCGCACGTGGACAACATCGTTAGTGAGGTGTCACATGTATAGATATCGTTCACGACGCACCAACGATGTTATGTGTAGGCATCACGCACACAACCCCGTGAACAATGCTTGTCAATGTTGTGAATAGGCGAAATCGTGCAGCAGATCGTTATCGCGGTGTAATACAGAACGATGCAGCAGATTGTATGACCGACATCGTCTGATTTAGGGTCCGGTTCTCATATCTGCGATGAACGATCAGATCACTTATCACTTGTTAGATCGATGTGTTACACACAACGACGTCGTTAGAGCGACTGAGAACCTGCGACGTTTCAACGATATCGTAGCGTTTAACGGCCCCTTTAGTAATGGCATCCACATGCATTATCCAAAAGGCCTGAAAAACAAATGGAAACAATAGCTGAAAGACGTCTCAATGAAAACTATGGGGAGAAATTATTCCATTTGGCACTTACTTATCAGTCATAAGGGGCTGACTGGAGAAAGAGGCGCCGCAGTTAACAAAGAATCAGGAGCAGCTCTATTATATTTATCTCCACATCAACAGATCCAGCGATGAGTCGGGGGTTCACAAGGTGAGGGCCAATACTGTCCTGTGATGTGCGGGCTCCAGCCGCCAGAGAAATGGAGGGACCCGAATAAGGAGAGAACATCCAGTGACTTTTGTATCATCTCCACAAGCTTGGTCCTGGTCAGATCAAAGGAGTCTTGGACTAGAGTCATCTTGGTTCTGAGGGGGCTCAGTTAAGAGGAGGAGAATTGGATTGGAGTCGTCTCAGTTCTGAGGGGGCACATTCTTGAGTCATCTTGGATTGAAGTCTTCTCAGGTCTGAGGAGGCTCAACTCTGAGGAGGAGTCTCTGATTGGAGTAATTTCAGAATAGAGTTGTCTTGGATTGAAGTCGTCTCTGTTCTGAGGAAGAGTCTTGGATTGGAGTTGGCTTGGTTCTGGGAAGGCTCAGACTTGAGTTGTCTCGGATTGAAGTCTTCTCAGGTCTGAGGAGGCTAGGATTTGAGGAGGAGTCTCGGAGTGGAGTCATCTTGGAATGGAGTCGTCTTGCATTGAAGTTGTCTCTCTTCTGAGGAGGAATCTTGGATTGGAGTTGGCTTGGTTCTGAGGAGGAGTCTCGGATTGGAGTCATCTCGGAATGGAGTCGTCTTGCATTGAAGTTGTCTCTGTTCTGAGGAGGCTCAGTCTTGAGTCGTTCTCGATTGAAGTCTTCTCAGTTCTGAGGAGGATTCTCGGATTGGAGTCATTTCAGAATAGAGTCGTCTTGGATTGAAGTCGTCTCTGTTCTGAGGAAGAGTCTTGGATTGGAGTTGGCTTGGTTCTGGGAAGGCTGAGGGCCACTTTACACACACCAACTTATCTGTCCAACTTCTGACCAACTTACTGGTTGCAGTGAAATCATGGACACATTGTAAAATTTTGTGGCTGTGTACAAATGGAGCAATGTGTCCATGATTTCACTGCAACCAGTAAGTTGGTCAGAAGTTGGACAGATAAGTTGGTGTGTGTAAAGTGGCCATCAGTCTTGAGTTGTCTCGGATTGAAGTCTTCTCAGGTCTGAGGAGGTTAGGTTCTGAGGAGAAGTCTCGGATTGGAGTCATCTCGGAATGGAGTCGTCTTGCATTGAAGTTGTCTCTGTTCTGAGGAGGCTCAGTCTTGAGTCGTTCTCGATTGAAGTCTTCTCAGTTCTGAGGAGGAGTCTCGGATTGGAGTCATCTCGGAATGGAGTCGTCTTGCATTAAAGTTGTCTCTCTTCTGAGGAGGAGTCTTGGATTGGAGTTGGCTCAGTTCTGAGGACACTCAGTTCTGAGCTTTTATTGCCCACATCAAACTTTTCCCACATGGTCTTGCTGTCATGATTCCTTGTTTTTCACCCAGGTGGTCCGGATTTGACTTCAAGTATGAGATGATTTCAGGACATTATTGACCACTAAATTCCGTAAATATATAATACAGTATATTATAGATAAGTGCAGCGCTATGTGACTCATCCCCTAGAAACACAGTGAACTAATAACATGACAGCACACACAACCCTTCGATAGCTCAGCTGGTAGAGCGGAGGACTGTAGAGGAAATGCAGGAATCCTTAGGTCACTGGTTCGATTCCGGTTCGAAGGACTTTTTAGTAATTTTTGTTGGCATTATATAACTCTCTCCAGAATTAAGCAGTCACATTACACATTACTTATATTAGCCACGATATTAATTTTTCTATAAACACTACGTCCTCCCCGCCCGCTCTCCTGGTGTGAAGCTTCTATTAGGGTGATTACAGTTCCTCTTTCTACGTTTCGCAGCAGATTATCGGTGTAAGGTGATGGACTTTGCTCAAGTTCCTGAAGACACCAACCACATAGTGTAATATTGATGTGAACTTTGTTATGCGTTTATGTTTATAATGTGATGTCTCATGTCCAGAGTATAAGACAAGATGTGACGTATCACGTAAGATAATAACAATGTATATAGAATAGTGGATAGTAAGGCTGCATTCACACGCTGCGTATTTCTGCATTTCTGCAGCTCTATTTAGCGCATGTGTAAATGCAGTGAAATGCATCGCTGGAGGCGCATCCCAGGAGAAGCAATGGCTTTTGCTGAAATGCGTTTAGACGTCGCGTATTTTGGCATCTTTTTGCTTTCACTGCAAAATGCGTCCACAAAAAGAATGACCGTGTTGAGTGTTTGCGCCTTTTTCAGCTGCGCTTTTCCCATAGGCCACATTATAAAATGGTCTAGAAAAAAGGGCAGCAGAAAAAGCGCAGCGTGTGAATGCAGTTGCACTTTTTTCTGCTCAAAACGCGACAGAGACAAAAACGCACAACTGCAAATATGTGTGAACGTAGCCTAAGGCTAGAGTCACATTTGCGTTTTGACCCTAGCCTGCCGGATTCCGGTTTTAACTTAGAACTTTTTCCAGCGCCGCATAGCGTTACCGCTATGCGGTGCTGGAAAACGCAGTCCCTAGTTACCCGATGTTTACCTTAACGACCTGTCACACAGGCAGCAGCTTGGGGTGCGCTTTACAGCGCCGCACAGGAAACGCTGTCTGCAACGGTTTCCTGTGCGGCGCTGTAAAGCGCACTCCGAGCCTCAGCCTGTGTGACAGGTCGTTAAGGTAAACATCGGGTAACTAGGGACTGCGTTTTCCAGCACCGCATAGCGGTAACGCTATGCGGCGCTGGAAAAAGTTCTAAGTTAAAACCGGATTGTTGTAGGCTAGGGTCGAAACGGAAATGTGACCCTAGCCTAAGTTAGATAGTAAGATACTGACGGTAGGGTAAGCAGTAGCTAAGCCGTGGGATCAGCAGCTTCTAGGGTTAGACGGGAGACTCCATCTTAATTCAGGTAGATATTATAGTGTGGACAGTAGTCGTGTGTAACCCATGTAGATAACGTAGGTCGCAATAAGTGGGTGTTTATGGCATCTGTCACCCCAACATCAGTGAACAGATGTAGAATAAGTAGATTCTAGTTAGAAATGAATAATAGGAGCTTTGCAAGTTTTTACAGCAGTTTTTGGTGCAGTCTCAGGTTCTGATGGAGGATGAGCACGAGGTCCAGACATCAGAGATCCAGATGAATTTCTCATAAAAGGAAAAATAGAGAAATTCTTCCCCGGGAGCTGAAGCCTGTGATGAGCAGGAGGACATTGACCGCGTCCTCCGAGACTCCGCACTGACCGCTGGCTTCATTGTGATGGGGGCTTGTATACTGTTGTGCTTGGTTATGTGTTATATGCCTTACACTGTTGGGGAGTAGTGTTCTGCCCACAGGTAAGAAGTTTGAGTGTTCATATGCGATGAACCCTAGTCCATGTCCGGGCCAGCGGACGAGAGCACCCACTGATCCCCGTGTCTCCACAGAGGAAAGCACCCACTGACCCCCGTGTCTCCACAGAGGAAAGCACCCACTGACCCCCGTGTCTCCACAGAGGAGAGCACCCACTGACCCCCGTGTCTCCACAGAGGAGAGCCCCCACTGACCCCCGTGTCTCCACAGAGGAGACCACCCACTGACCCCCGTGTCTCCACAGAGGAGATCACCCACTGACCCCCGTGTCTCCACAGAGGAGAGAGCACCCACTGACCCCCGTGTCTCCACAGAGGAGAGAACCCACTGACCCCCGTGTCTCCACAGAGGAGAGCGCCCACTGACCCCCGTGTCTCCACAGAGGAGAGCCCCCACTGACCCCCGTGTCTCCACAGAGGAAAGCACCCACTGACCCCCGTGTCTCCACAGAGGAGAGCTCCCACTGACCCCCGTGTCTCCACAGAGGAGAGCACCCACTGACCCCCGTGTCTCCACAGAGGAGAGCACCCACTGACCCCCGTGTCTCCACAGAGGAGGTCACCCACTGACCCCCGTGTCTCCACAGAGGAGAGCCCCCACTGACCCCCGTGTCTCCACAGAGGAGAGAACCCACTGACCCCCGTGTCTCCACAGAGGAGAGCGCCCACTGACCCCCGTGTCTCCACAGAGGAGAGCACCCACTGACCCCCGTGTCTCCACAGAGGAGAGCACCCACTGACCCCCGTGTCTCCACAGAGGAGAGCACCCACTGACCCCCGTGTCTCCACAGAGGAGAGCACCCACTGACCCCCGTGTCTCCACAGAGGAGAGCACCCACTGACCCCCGTGTCTCCACATATTCTTTTCATGCTGCGGAGGCGCGGACTGCCGGCAACCCGCACCACAGCTCCAAACACGCTGCGGGCGGGTAAAGCATAGTGAGGATGGGATTTCTTGAAATCCCATCCACTATGCTGCTACTGTATGACGCAGTGTTATGGACGCAGTGCAAAGATACTGTGTCCAAAACGCTGCGTCTCCTGATCGCGAGGATTCACCCTAAAGATTTGGAGAGTTTTGGAGATCACAAGCCTGGGTATGTCATTGATTGTCATCGGTGCCATAGAGAATATCTCAGAAACTTTTAATTGGAGTCTTACAGGCACAAGCGGCAGAAGTGTGCGGTTTTCTGTGGTTTTGCATTGCCCGGGTGTTATCCAGAGACATAGGCAGAGATTAGTATAAAGGCCGGACCTCCGCACACTTTTTGATTTATCAAAACTTACAAAATTTCTAGAAAATAGCGCTACAACTCTGTGAATCTCGTGGGTCCCACAGCACAGACTTAGTAACGGCGTCCATATGAATTATCCAATAGATCTAAAAAATGAATGCGAAAAATAGACAAAAGACGCCTAAATAAAAACAATCGGGAGGATTTATTCAAATCAACATTTTCTCATGTGATATTGAAGGCCGGAGTAAGAGGCGCCACAGCTCGTAATGAATCAGGAGCAGCTCGATCTCATCATCTCCAGAGCAACAGAGCCAGCGATGAGCGGGGGATCACGAGGTGACGGCCGAGGGTACAGACCTGTGATGTGCGGCTCCAGAATAAACCATCATTTATACCTGCCAGAGGAATGGAGGGGTCTGGATAAGGTGAGAACATCCAGTGACTCCTGCATCATCTCCACAACTACTGTCCTGGTCAGGTATGAGAAGGAGTCATGGATTGGAGTGGTCTCAGTTCTGAGGAGGAGTCTCAGATTGGAGTCATCTTGATTCTGAGGAAGCTCGGTTCTGAGGAGTCATCTAGGATAGTTGTCTCAATTCTGAGTACGCTAGGTTCTGAGGAGGAGTCTCGGATTGGAGTCAACTTGGTTTTGAGGAGGCTCAGTTCTGAGGAAGCTCGGTTCTGAGGAATCATCTAGGATTAAAGTTGGCTCAGTTCTGAGGAGGAGTCTTGGATTAAAGTTGGCTCAGTTCTGAGGAGGTTAGGTTCTGAGGAGGAGTCTTGGAGTGGAGTCTTCTCGGAATGGAGTTGTCTTGGATTGAAGTCGTCTCAGTTCTCAGGAGGAGTCTTGGATTGGAGTTGGCTTGATTCTGAGGAGGCTAGGTTCTGAGGAGGAGTCTAGGAGTAGAGTCATCTCGGAATAGGGTCGTCTTGGATTTAAGTTGACTCTGTTCAGAGGAGGAGTCTTGGATTGGAGTTGGCTTGGTTCTGAGGAGGAGTCTCGGAATGGAGTCATCTCGGAATGGAATCGTCTTGCATTGAAGTTGTCTTTAATCTGAGGAGGAGTCTTGGATTGGAGTTGGCTTAGTTCTGAGGAAGAGTCTCGGATTGGAGTCATCTCGGAATGGAGTCATCTTGCATTGAAGTTGTCTTTGTTCTGAGGAAGAGTCTTGGATTGGAGTTGGCTTGGTTCTGAGGAGGAGTCTTGGAATGGAGTCATCTCGGAATGGAGTCGTCTTGCATTGAAGTTGTCTTTGTTCTGAGGAAGAGTCTTGGATTGGAGTTGGCTTGGTTCTGAGGAGGCTAGGTTCTGAGGAGGAGTCTCGGAATGGAGTCATCTCGGAATGGAGTCATCTTGCATTGAAGTTGTCTTTGTTCTGAGGAAGAGTCTTGGATTGGAGTTGGCTTGGTTCTGAGGAGGCTAGGTTCTGAGGAGGAGTCTCGGAATGGAGTCATCTCAGAATGGAGTCATCTTGCATTGAAGTTGTCTTTGTTCTGAGGAAGAGTCTTGGATTGGAGTTGGCTTGGTTCTGAGGAGGCTTGGTTCTGAGGAAGAGTCTCGGATTGGAGTAATCTCGGAATGGAGTCGTCTTGCATTGAAGTTGTCTTTGTTCTGAGGAGGAGTCTTGGATTGGAGTTGGCTTGGTTCTGAGGAGGCTTGGTTCTGAGGAGGAGTCTCGGATTGGAGTTATCTCAGAATGGAGTCGTCTTGCATTGAAGTTGTCTTTGTTCTGAGGAGGAGTCTTGGATTGGATTTGGCTCGTTTCTGAGGAGGCTTGGTTCTGAGGAGGAGTCTCGGATTGGAGTTATCTCAGAATGGAGTCGTCTTGGATTGAAGTTGTCTGTCTTCTGAGGAGGAGTCTTGGATTGGAGTTGGCTTGGTTCTGAGGAGGCTTGGTTCTGAGGAAGAGTCTCGGATTGGAGTCCCACACCAAGCTTTTCCCATATGGTCTTGCTGTCATTATTCCTTGTTTTTCACCCAGGTGGCCCGGATTTGACTTCAAGTATGGGATGATTTCTTCTTTATTTTGGCCATTATTTTATTGTTGTTACTCTCAGGACATTATTGACCACTAAATTCTGTACATATATAATACAGTATATTAAAGATAAGTGCAGCGCTATGTGACTCATTCCCTGGAAACACAGTGAACTAATAACAGGACACTGCACACAAGCCTTCGATAGCTCAGTTGGTAGAGCGGAGGACTGTAGAGGAGATGCAGGAATCCTTAGGTCACTGGTTCGATTCCGGTTCGAAGGACATTTTATTAATTTTTGTTAGCATTATATAATTTTCTCCAGAATGAAGCAGTCACATTTCACATTACTCATATAGTCACATTAGCCACAATATTAATTTTTCTATAAACACTACGTCCTCCCCGCCCGCTCTCCTGGTGTGAAGCTTCTATTAGGGTGATTACGGCTCCTCTTTCTACAGTTCGCAGCAGATTATCGGTGTAAGGTGATGGACTTTGCCCTCAGACGCCTTCACACTGCAGAATGTTAGAATCCATGTGGATCCTTGAATTTCCAGGACACACGGACAGGCACTGATCTGTGACAACAGACGGCAACTGATGCCCACGGACCATATTTTTTATGGATCTGTCATCAGTTAGCAGAGATTATTATTATTATCATTAGTATTATTATTTATTTATATAGCACCATTAGTTCCATGGCGCTTTACATGGTAGGAGGGTAGATGAGGACCAGTACAATATATTCATGTGGTCCGTACAAACAGGAACAGGACCCTGTCCTCGAGGGCTCACAGTCTATGGGGGACTGGAGGGGACACAGTAGGGGGATAAAGATAGGGCTGGGAGCTGTACCTCGCTTCTGAGAATGCTCAGTACAGCTGAACAGATCTGTTTCACAGATCTGTTTTTTTTCACGGATCTGTTCAGATCCGCGCTCCATTTTATTTGACACTGACAACTATGGATCCGTTTCTGTCTGTTGGTGTCAGAGATTTTCAATAGGATGAATAGACCGGACAGGGGAATACACAGTATAGCAATAAGACAACAGTAAAACCAGGAAAAACAGGAATAAAGGCAAATATACACCCAACCACCCTATCACCATCACAGCCTGAGACTGGATATCGGCCTCTGGGCAGATCCTGACTGATGACTTGTTCTTTGTTTTATCAATGCTCGGAGGACATCACAAGTTCTGGGCTTTTATTTGTAGCTTTTTGAGGATTATACAGGAGGTTCCCTTGAAGACTTAGGCTACGTTCACACATTTTTTGCGCACGCTTTTCTCCTAAAGCGCACCTGCGCCTGCGTTTGCCGGCAAAGTGAATGAACTTTAACATTTGTCGTGCAGACGCTGTGTAAATATACGCCGCGTCTTTATGGGGGAAAGCGCAGGCGTAAAAAGAATCAACATGTCAATTCTGCACGCAAGTGCGCCAGTGCTTTCTCCCATAGGAGCCATTATACTGCTGGAGTTACACATCGCTGTTCAGACAATGCGCAGTTCCGGCGCGTATTATGTCGGCGCTGCAGGATGTGATGTCACACGAGGGAGGAAGAATCCTGTGCTCCCCCCCTGTGTGACGTGTGACAGCCCCTTTTGGGTTTCGTAGTTTATTAATATACACTGTGAAACCTAAATAAAAGTCATCCAAATGGTATTAAAAATAATAAACATTGAATACTTACCCTCCGCCGGGTGTTCCGGGAGCCGAGACAGCCACTTCTTCTGAGCTGCCAAGACCTGTGATCTGTAATTGGCCGCTCGCCATCATGTGACATACACATCACATATCACATGATCGCGAACGGCCAATCACAGATCTTGGCAGGTCCTGGGAGGTCAGTACATGTGGAAATCTCGGCTCCCGGCTCGCCTAACACCCGGCGGAGGGTAAGTATTCAATGTTTATTATTTTTAATACCATTTGGATTACTTTTATTTAAGTTTTGCAGTGTATATTAATAAACTGCGAAACCCAAAAGGGCTGTCACAGATGTCACATGAGGAGGAGCACAGGATTCTTCCTCTCCTGTGTGACATCACTTTTCCTGCGCATTTGGGGGAGACATGCGTCCGTAATAAACCGCAGTGTGTGAATGCACCACGTTTTTCTAAGGTGCTAAATAGCGCAGCCGCAAAACGCATCAAAAAGTGCAAAATATTGCTACATGTGAACACAGCCTAAGACCTTTGGAGTTTCCTAAGTTACTTAGTTCTCACTTTTGCCTTGTGATCTGGGCTCCATCATGGTGGAAACAGCATCATCTCCACATTCCCATTCTTTATTCATGCCGTGGTCTTATAGGACATTGAAGGGGCTTCATCAGAAGGAATAACTGCAGGAAGTTATGTGACCCGGAGCCTCAGTCATATTAGGCACAGGTATCTCAGATATCAACAATATAATGATAACATGAAATAATCAATAACAGAGAGAATTGATGATCCCCAGGAGGACTCGAGTCCCAGATGTCACCAGAGGAAAATATGGCTCTCATGTAGTGGATGGACGACTCATCCTTTCATCACATCATGGAGTCAGCAGCAGTAATGTAACCCCACACCTCATTGTAGTAAGTGATAACGATCAAGTGATTCCAGATCCAGGGAGGTGCCTCAGCTGTAGTCGTGGCCGAGTGGTTAAGGCGATGGACTTGAAATCCATTGGGGTTTCCCCGCGCAGGTTCAAATCCTGCCGACTACGGAAAGTAGTTTTGTTGAACATTGATGTAAGCGGTCGTGTCCTGTAGGGGTCACTAGTAGGATTGTTATCTCCATTCCGGAGGAAAGTTTCTTGGATACTTTTTCTTCCTCAGGATCATTTCCAGATCGAACCTCATAAGTAGAATCAGGAACTTCCATGGATCTGGATGAGCAATGATTGCATAAACCTCCCTGACCGGTGATTCGCAATGACTAAATTGTACTGATATAATATTCTTCCTCCGGACCAGAATCATAATACCCGGTCTGTGCTGTCTATGGGATGCCAGGTCCACAATGGCTGCTCGATGACTGTGATTGACAATAGAGACTGATTGATAACATGTCCCAATGTATTGGGAAGAGTTGACGGAGCTGAGGCACGAGCGCATTAACATCAGTGATCTGAGTCCACTTCAGCTGTTGCTTTACACAATACCTCCCCCCTCCCGTACTCTTGACATTGAGCTTCTATTACAGTAATTACGGTTCCTCTTTTTACTACAGGTGGATTATCGCCACCTATACAGATATGTATAAGTCGCCTTCTCTGGTCACGTTCCTCTTTGTTGTATCTGACCGGAGTCAGAATAAGTTTCAGAAATAACAGGTGAGAGATGTGTACAGTCATGGCCAAAAGTTTTGAGAATGAAACAAATATTAATTTTAACAAAGTCTACTGCTTCAGTTTTTCTAATGGCAATTTGCATATACTCCAGAATGTCATAAAGAGTGATCAGCTTAACAGTAATTATTGCTAAGTCAATATTTGCTTAGAAAATGAACTTTAACCCCCAAAACACATTTCAACATCATTGCAGTCCTGCCTTAACAGGAGCAGCTAACATCGTTTTAGTGATTGTTCCATTAACACAGGTGTGGGTGTTGATGAGGACAGGGCTGGCGATCAATCAGTCATGATTAAGTAAGAATGACACCACTGGACACTTTAAAAGGAGGCTAGTGCTTGGTATCATTGTTTCTCTTCTGTTAACCATGGTTATCTCTAAAGAAACACGTGCAGCCATCATTGCACTGCACAAAAATGGCCTAACAGGGAAGAGTATCGCAGCTAGAAAGATTGCACCTCAGTCAACAATCTATCGCATCATCAAGAACTTCAAGGAGAGAGCTTCCATTGTTGTCAAAAAGGCTCCAGGGCGCCCAAGAAAGACCAGCAAGCGCCAGGACCGTATCTTAAAACTGTTTCAGCTGCGGGATGGGACTACCAGCAGTGCGGAGCTTGCTCAGGAATGGCAGCAGGCTGGTGTGATGCTTCTGCACGCACTGTGAGGCGGAGACTTTTTGAGCAAGGCCTGGTTTCAAGGAGGGCAGCAAAGAAGCCACTTCTCTCCAGAAAAAACATCAAGGACCGACTGATATTCTGCAAAAGGTACAGGGAGTGGTCTGCTGAGGACTGGGGGAAAGGTACAGGCAGTGGACTGCTGAAGACTGGGGGAAAGGTACAGGGAGTGGACTGCTGAGGACTGGGGGAAAGGTACAGGGAGTGGACTGCTGAGGACTGGGGTAAAGGTACAGGGAGTGGACTGCTGAGGACTGGGGTAAAGGTACAGGGAGTGGACTGCTGATGACTGGGGGAAAGGTACATGGAGTGGACTGCTGAGGACTGGGGGAAAGGTACAGGGAGTGGACTGCTGAGGACTGGGGGAAAGGTACAGGGAGTGGACTGCTGAGGACTGGGGAAATTTACAGGGAGTGGGCTGCTGAGGACTGGGGGAAAGGTACAGGGAGTGGACGGCTGAGAACTGGGGGAAAGGTACAGGGAGTGGACTGCTGAGGACTGGGGGAAAGGTACAGGGAGTGGACTGCTGAGGACTGGGGGAAGGGTGCAGGGAGTGGTCTGCTGAGGACTGGGGGAAAGGTACAGGGAGTGGACTGCTGAGGACTGGGGAAAGGTGCAGGGAGTGGACTGCTGAGGACTGGGGGAAAGGTACAGAGAGTGGACTGCTGAGGACTGGGGGAAAGGTACAGGCAGTGGACTGCTGAGGACTGGGGGAAAGGTACAGGGAGTGGACTGCTGAGGACTGGGGGAAAGGTACAGGGAGTGGGCTGCTGAGGACTGGGGGAAAGGTACAGAGAGTGGACTGCTGAGGACTGGGGGAAAGGTACAGGGAGTGGTCTGCTGAGGACTGGGGGAAAGGTACAGGCAGTGGACTGCTGAAGACTTGGGGAAAGGTACAGCGAGTGGACTGCTGAGGACTGGGGAAATTTACAGGGAGTGGACTGCTGAGGACTGGGGGAAAGGTACAGGGAGTGGACTGCTGAGGACTGGGGGAAAGGTCCAGGGAGTGGACTGCTGAGGACTGGGGGAAAGGTACAGGGAGTGGACTGCTGAGGACTGGGGAAAGGTACAGGGAGTGGACGGCTGAGGACTGGGGGAAAGGTACAGGGAGTGGACTGCTGAGGACTGGGGGAAAGGTACAGGGAGTGGACTGCTGAGGACTGGGGGAAGGGTGCAGGGAGTGGTCTGCTGAGGACTGGGGAAAGGTACAGGGAGTGGACTGCTGAGGACTGGGGAAAGGTGCAGGGAGTGGACTGCTGAGGACTGGGGGAAAGGTACAGGGAGTGGACTGCTGAGGACTGGGGGAAAGGTACAGGGAGTGGACTGCTGAGGACTGGGGGAAAGGTACAGGGAGTGGACTGCTTAGGACTGGGGGAAAGGTGCAGGGAGTGGACTGCTGAGGACTGGGGGAAAGGTACAGGGAGTGGACTGCTGAGGACTGGGGGAAAGGTACAGGGAGTGGACTGCTGAGGACTGGGGGAAAGGTACAGGGAGTGGACTGCTGAGGACTGGGGGAAAGGTACAGGGAGTGGACTGCTGAGGACTGGGGTAAAGTCATTTTCTATGATGAATCCCCTTTTCTATTGTTTGGGACATCTGGAAAACAGCTTATTCGGAGAAGAAGAGGTGAGCGCTACCACCAGTCTTGTCTCATGCCAACTGTAAAGCATCCTGAAACCATTCATGTGTGGGGTCGCTTCTCAGCCAAGGGAATCGTCTCACTCACAGTCTTGCCTAAAAACACAGCCATGAATAAAGATTGGTACCAGAATGTCCTCCAAGAGCAACTTCTCCCAACCGTCCAAGAGCAGTTTGGCGCCCAATAATGCCTTTTCCAGCATGATGGAGCACCTTGCCATAAAGCAAAGGTGATAACTAAATGGCTCAGGGAACAAAACAGAGAGATTTTGGGTCCATGGCCTGGAAACTCCCCAGATCTTAATCCCATTGAGAACTTGTGGTCAATCATCAAGAGACGGGTGGACAAACAAAAACCAACAAATTCTGCCAAAATGCAAGCATTGATTATGCAAGAATGGAAGAATGGAAGAATGGAGGAATGGAAGAATGGAAGAATGGAAGAATGGAAGAATGGACGGCGATCAGTCAGGATTTGCTCCAGAAGATGATTGAGAGCAGCCAGGGAGAATTGCAGAGTCCTGAAGAAGAAGGGGCAACACTGCAAATATTCACTTGCTGCAGTAACTCATTCTAACTGTCAATAGAACCTTCTGGTATCATAATATGATTGCAATTATATTTCTGTATGTGATAGAAACATCAGACAAACACAAATAACAACCAGAGGCAGCAGATCATGGGAAAATATCATTTTGGTGTCATTCTCAAAACTTTTGGCCATGACTGTATAGTAAAGTGTGAGACGTCTACGTCCAGGTGCTACAATGGAGACACCTGTACGTCATCTACCGGGGTGCGTCCCTCAGGATACAGTGACGTCACAGACCAGAGAATCGACTCCCATGGGAGGTCACTCCCCAAAAATGTTTAATGTAACTGTGTGAAGGACTCAACCAGAAAGTAAGGAAAACATTCAAAACATTACACAGACAGGCAACCGGGAGGCTGAGCCCCCTGAGCTGTACAATGTAACGCCCTAACCCTCTGTACCTACTCTACTGTCTATATACTGTATTTACCTAATGTCGCACATGTCTAAACCGACCGCTTGAAACTGTAAGTGTAACGTATGGGCTCACCTGCGGTACAGCACAGGAGTTCACCATCTTACAATAGGTTCTCTCTACTCTCCAACCAAATATCCCTCTCTCCTCTCCATGTAACTTCAATGAGCTCCGAGGAATAGTCCATCCTCAACTAGACTGAGAATACCCTACGAAATAACCATCTGCAACGCTATTTAGCCGAATACAAGGGCTAAGAAAGTTAAGGAATTATAACATGGTATAATCCACCTCGGAAACGCTCTACTGGAAGCAGTTGACGTTCACCCTGACGTCTATTCCGTGCCGTGTCGGCACCTTGGCGTGAAATACAATTCTCAATAACAGAACAAATAGCAAACATGGCGGCAGCTCATACACTGGTCTTGGCTATAGCTGTGGCAGGGGCGGACCCAGACTGTAGTGGGCCCTGGTGCAAGAAATTTTTCGGGGGCCCCCCCCCGCCCCTCCCCTCATAGTGGCGACAAAGTAACGTAAACATCACAGTTTCCCTCCCCACCAGGCACCAGACCAAAGCCCTGCTTCGGGGCTCTTACCTGGCTGGAGCCCCCCTCAGTATCTTCAATCAGCTTGCTGGAGCGGGTGTGTTGCCTGCCTCCACGGAAGAGCCGGAAGAGGAAGTGCAGCAGCACCGACCCTCCCAGCCCCCTCTGCCTCAATGCTGCTGCTCCACCAGCAATCCCCCCTCCCTCCCCCCCTTCGTACTACTGTACAGTACTAGCAGCGCCGCCCGCAGCCAGCACTTCCCCCCGGGACCGACTCAATGTAAGAGCCTCAGCCGCGGGTGTGCAGCGCTGCTAACACCCGACAGCACCCGGTCCCCGACAGCACCCCCTTACCCCCCCCGGGACACACATGAAGAGCTTCTGTATGTCGGGGGGAAACGGACCTACCGCTGGAGCCTCAGGGGCCCCCTAGGTGGCCTGGGCCCTGGTGCAACTGCACCAGTTGCACCACGGTAGTTCCGCCCCTGAGCTGTGGCCTGAAACTAACTACAGGCCCTATCTCAGTCTCCTGTATATTGGTGCCAAGATGTGGTGAGGTGCGTACATGATTTCGATGGCAGAGTGGGCCTAGGTTTTATTACCATCTCAAGTCAGCTACAGACAAGCAGAAGATGAATGTGAACGGATGATGGGCAGGGGTGAGCGAAGGTTGGCCGAAAATGTTTGCCAATTTAAAATCCAGACCAAATTTAGCAACGTTCCCTCAGTGCCTCGAATCCGAACATTTTGCTGAAAAGTTGGAGATTCGGGTTTTATTTTGATGTGTGTGCACTAATGCTTCTGTTCTACGTTATCCTACTGTGGCGGCAGCTCATACACTGGTCTTGGCTATAGCTGTGGCCTGAAACTAACTACAGGCCCTATCTCAGTCTCACGTATATTGGTGCCAAAATGTGGTGAGGTGCGTACATGATTTCGATGGCAGAGTGGGCCTAGGTTTTATTACCATCTCAAGTCAGCTACAGACAAGCAAAAGATGAATGTGAACGGATGATGGGCAGGGGTGAGCGAAGGTTGGCCGAAAATGTTTGCCAATTTAAAATCCAGACCAAATTTAGCAACGTTCCCTCAGTGCCTCGAATCCGAACATTTTGCTGAAAAGTTGGAGATTCAGGTGTTACTTTGATGTGTGTGCACTAATGCTTCTGTTCTACGTTATCCTACTGTGAGGCACCGCCGGCATGGTCCCCATGGCCCTGGCGCATCACATGCAGGATCAGGGTATGATCCTGTTCACACTGGCCGGTTTTAGTGTGATGATGCGGTGTGAACCTACCTGGAACACAAGGTGTTAAATGTGAGAGTGACTGCTGTAGATCTGACTCATAGAAGAGCCTGATGAGCGGCTGTATGGGAACCGTGTGTCCTAATTGGTAGCAGCCCAGGTGGGTGTGTCTTGAGTAGTGGCAGCCCAGCTGGATGTGTCAGAGTGGGAGTGGCAGGCACGATAAAGAGCCTGCCAGCTGATTGAGTGGGATTGAGATCATTATCAGCCAGAGATCAGCCAGAGAGCACCAGAGCCAGAGAGTCAGTCTGTGCATGATTGAGTCTCAGACTGAGGGATGCTGAGTGCAGAGCAGTCCAGGGCTCTGTGGTGTGCGAACATGATGGGAGCGTGCTAGCTCCATACCGGTGGCTAGGACCGAGGTCATGATAGCTCCTGGTGTGGGGAAGCTGTGGCTGAATCCAGAGGATACTGGTCCGGGCGTGGGGCGAAACATGTCCTGGAAAGGAGCCCTTGGGGATGCATGGCGTACCCATGACCCAGGTAGCGAGACCCGGATGCGTGCCTGGTAAGAAGGCAGTTCCCGTATGCTTAAGTGAACTGTGCACCCTGTGCATAAAATATGCCTGGCGGGCATAGCCGCCCTTAGGTCCGACTAAGTAGTCAGTGAGGGACCTGTTGAACCGTATGTGTATTCTATGGCTTTTTATAAAAGACCCAGCGAGTGTATGTAGCCCTACAGGGGCAAATGTATGAAGTGTGCCAGGCGGGCATAGCCACCCTTGGGTCCGACTGAAATGGTCAATGAAGGGACCCGATGAACTGGAATGTATGTAGCCCTTCGGGAGGCAAATGTATGAATTGTGCCAGGCAGGCATAGCCGCCCTTGGGTCCAGCTAGAATAGTCAATGAGGGGACCCGATGAACTGGAAAGTATGTACCAGAGGTCAGAAGCAGGGGTTAGAAGGGCTCCTTAAGTGGGGAAACTGTAGTTGAACCTGGTGGTCGCCAGTCTGGACGTGGGGCGAAACACGTCCAGGAAGGAGCCCCTTGGAATGCATGGCGTATCCGGGACTCAGGTTGCTCAATCCCTGTTCTGAACCCAGCGGGGCCACAGTCCATGGATGATTATGTGATGGGCGTGTGAGCGTGTGGAAGGACATGTGTTATCCATGGATGCTTATAGGATGGATCACATGCGGTGCGTAAGAGCCTGGTCAGGCTGGTGCTTGTATTCCGGGGTAGTGTGGAGCTGGGGAGATAAAGCCAGGCAGCTGGTACCGCCATTGGGACCCTCAGGGCCCGTTGATGAATATGGTATCTGATGTTATGTGCAATATATGTGTTATGTAATGTAATATGTAAATGTATGGTGTATTTATGTATGGTGCTTATAATCAATGTGCAATGTGTCAAACATGCTACCAGGTTATGTTATGTACGGTTGTGGCCAAAAGTACTGACACCCCTGCAATTCTGTCAGATAATCCTCAGTTTCTTCCTGAAAATGATTGCAATCACAAATTCTTTGGTTTTATTATCTTCATTTAATTTGTCTTCAATGAAAAAACACAAAAGAGAATGAAGCAAAAAGCAAAACATTGATCATTTCACACAAAACTCCAAAAATGGGCCGGACAAAAGTATTGGCACCCTCAGCCTAATACTTGGTTGCACAACCTTTAGCCAAAATAACTGCGATCAGCCGCTTCCGGTCACCATCAATGTATTTCTTACAATGCTCTGCTGGAATTTTACACCATTCTTCTTTGGCAAACTGCTCCAGGTCCCTGATATGTGAAGGCGCCTTCTCCAAACTGCCATTGTTACATCTCTCCACAGGTGATCTATGGGATTCAGGTCTGGACTCATTGCTGCCACCTTAGAAGTCTCCAGCGCTTTCTCTCACACCATTTTCTAGAGCTTTTTGAAGTGTGTTTTGGGTCATTGTCCTGCAGGAAGACCCATGACCTCTGAGGGAGACCCAGCTTTCTCACACTGGGCCCTACATTATGCTGCACAATGTGTTGGTAGTCTTCAGACTTCATAATGCCACACGGTCAAGCAGTCCAGTGCCAGAGGCAGCAAAGCAACCCCAAAACATCAGGGAGCCTCCGCCATGTCTGACTGTAGGGACCGTGTTCTTTTCTTTGAATGCCTCTTTTTTCTCCTGTAAACTCTATGTTGATGCCTTTGCCCATAAAGCTCTACTTCTGTCTCATCTGAGCAGAGAACATTCTTCCAAAACGTTGTAGGCTTTCTCAGGTAAGTTTTGGCAAACTCCAGCCTGGCTTTTTTATGTCTCGGGGTAAGAAGTGGGGTCTTCCTGGGTCTCCTACCATACAGTCCCTTTTCATTCAGACGCCGGCGGATAGTACGGGTGACACTGTTGTACCCTCGGACTGCAGGGCAGCTTGAACTTGTTTGGATGTTAGTCGAGGTTCTTTATCCACCATCCGCACAATCTTGCGTTGAAATCTCTTGTCAATTTTTCTTTTCC
Organism: Allobates femoralis; assembly: GCA_033576535.1. NCBI lineage: Eukaryota > Metazoa > Chordata > Amphibia > Anura > Aromobatidae > Allobates > Allobates femoralis. The sequence goes on along the minus strand of JARQOC010000013.1, from coordinate 7,709,477 downwards.
GTCCACATCTAGGGAGGTTAGCCACAGTGCCATGGGCTTTACACTTCTTGATGACACTGCGCACGGTAGACACAGGAATATTCAGGTCTTTGGAGATGGACTTGTAGCCTTGAGATTGCTCATGCTTCCTCACAATTTGGTTTCTCAAGTCCTCAGACAGTTCTTTGGTCTTCTTTAGGGATGGGCGAATCCTGAAATACTCGGAATCGCTGGACTCCAACGAGTCCGGGTCCGAGACTCGGTACTAGTTGCGAATCCAGCGAGTCCGAGTAGTAACCTGTACTTTTGTAGTGTAAAAGTTAATCTAAGGGGTTAAAAACAATAAACATTAATACTCACCTCCTGTACTCCTGGACTGGGACCAGTACTGAAGACCTCTGGCTGTTACAGGACCTCCGAGACCACTGGGAGAAGATGGGGAAAAGGACCTTGCAGTTCAGCCAATCAGCATTCGGCTAGCGGTCACATGGGTTGTGACGCGGCTGTACTGCGGTCACATGACAAACCCATGTGACCGCTAGCCGCATGCTGATTGGCTTAACTGCAAGGTCCTTTTCCCCATCTTCTCCCGGTGGTCTCGGAGGTCCTGTAACAGTCGGAGGTCTTCGGTACCGGTCCCGGTACATAAGGTACAGGAGTACAGGAGGTGAGTATTAATGTTTATTGTTTTTAACCCCTTAGATTAACTTTTAGGGTACTTTTGTAGTGTATCTGTATAGATACACTGCAAAAGTACAGGGACTCTCTACCCCCGAGTAACTCCTAAGGAAACTCGGCGAGTAGAGAGTCCCCCGAGTCCGCTACTATTCGGGCAAATCCCGAATAGTAGCGAGTAATTCGCCCATCCCTAGTCTTCTTTCTTTTCTCCATGCTCAATGTGGTACACACAAGGACACAGGACAGAGGTTGAGTCAACTTTAATCCATGTCAACTGGCTGCAAGTGTGATTTAGTTATTGCCAGCACCTGTTAGGTGCCACAGGTAAGTTACAGGTGCTGTTATTTACACAAATTAGAGAAGCATCACATGATGTTTCTAACAGTGCCAATACTTTTGTCCACCCACTTTTTATGTTTGGATGTTAGTCGAGGTTCTTTATCCTTCATCCGCACCATCTTGCGTTGAAACATTCAGGTCTTTGGAGATGGACTTGTAGCCTTGAGATTGCTCATGCTTCCTCACAATTTGGTTTCTCAAGTCCTCAGACAGTTCTTTGGTCTTCTTTCTTTTCTCCATGCTCAATGTGGTACACACAAGGACACAGGACAGAGGTGGAGCCAACTTTAATCCATGTCAACTGGCTGCAAGTGTGATTTAGTTATTGCCAACACCTGTTAGGTGCCACAGGTAAGTTACAGGTGCTGTTAATTACACTAATTACAGAAGCATCACATGATTTTTCTAACAGTGACAATACTTTTTTCCACCCCCTTTTTTATGTTTGGTGGAATTAGATCCAATTTGGCTTTAGGAAAATTCTTTTTGTTTTTTTTCATTGAAGACAAATTAAATGAAGATAATAATAGCAAAGAATTTGTGATTGCAATCATTTTCAGGAAGAAACGGAGGATTATCTGACAGAATTGCAGGGGTGTCAATACTTTTGGCCACAACTGTATGTGAGCAAAATAAACGGGTAGTCATTGGTTAAATTATAAGCATGTGTTTTGTCGTTATGCAAGTGAGTTCCCCGGGCGCTGCCTCACACTAATCACACAGACACACACAGATTATAATAATAACTAGATGGTGGCCCGATTCTAAAGAATCGGGTAGTCTAGAATCTATATAGAGTTTATTTAGTAATAGGGGAGTGCTGTGAAATTAATTGTGTGTATACAGTCGGCTCAGTGGTTAGCAGTGAGTGCGGTGGCTCAGTGGTTAGCACTGTATATGGTGACTCAGTGGTTAGCACTGTATATGGTGGCTCAGTGGTTAGCACTGTATATGGCGGCTCAGTGGTTAGCAGAGTATACGGCGGCTCAGTGGTTAGCACTGTATATGGTGGCTCAGTGGTTAGCAGTGAGTGCGGTGGCTCAGTGGTTAGCAGTGAGTGCGGTGGCTCAGTGGTTAGCAGTGAGTGCGGTGGCTCAGTGGTTAGCACTGTATATGGTGGCTCAGTGGTTAGCACTGTATATGGTGGCTCAGTGGTTAGCAGTGTATATGGTGGCTCAGTGGTTAGCACTGTATACGGTGGCTCAGTGGTTAGCACTGTATATAGTGGCTCAGTGGTTAGCACTGTATATGGTGGCTCAGTGGTTAGCACTGTATATGGTGGCTCAGTGGTTAGCACTGTATATGGTGGCTCAGTGGTTAGCACTGTATATGGTGGCTCAGTGGTTAGCACTGTATATGGTGGCTCAGTGGTTAGCACTGTATACGGTGGCTCAGTGGTATCACTGTATATGGTGGCTCAGTGGTTAGCACTGTATATGGTGGCTCAGTGGTTAGCACTGTATATGGCGGCTCAGTGGTTAGCAGAGTATACGGCGGCTCAGTGGTTAGCACTGTATATGGTGGCTCAGTGGTTAGCAGTGAGTGCGGTGGCTCAGTGGTTAGCAGTGAGTGCGGTGGCTCAGTGGTTAGCAGTGAGTGGGGTGCTCAGTGGTCAGCAGTGAGTGCGGTGGCTCAGTGGTTAGCAGTGAGTGCGGTGGCTCAGTGGTCAGCAGGAGTGGGTTGGCTCAGTGGTCAGCAGTGAGTGGGGTGGCTCAGTGGTCAGCAGTGAGTGGGGTGGCTCAGTGGTCAGCAGTGAGTGGGGTGGCTCAGTGGTCAGCAGTGAGTGGGGTGGCTCAGTGGTCAGCAGTGAGTGGGGTGGCTCAGTGGTCAGCAGTGAGTGGGGTGGCTGAGTGGTCAGCAGTGAGTGGGGTGGCTGAGTGGTCAGCAGTGAGTGGGGTGGCTGAGTGGTCAGCAGTGAGTGGGGTGGCTCAGTGGTCAGCAGTGAGTGGGGTGGCTCAGTGGTCAGCAGTGAGTGGGGTGGCTCAGTGGTCAGCAGTGAGTGGGGTGGCTCAGTGGTCAGCAGTGAGTGGGGTGGCTCAGTGGTCAGCAGTGAGTGCGGTGGCTCAGTGGTCAGCAGTGAGTGCGGTGGCTCAGTGGTCAGCAGTGAGTGCGGTGGCTCAGTGGTCAGCAGAGAGTGCGGTGGCTGAGTGGTCAACAGAGAGTGCGTTGGCTCAGTGGTCAGCAGTGAGTGCAGCACAGGCTGGAGGGGGCAGAGGCTGGAGGGGGCAGAGGAGGGAGGAGGCAGAGGACGGAGGAGGCAGAAACTGGAGGGGTTAGAGGAGGGAGGGGTCAGAGGAGGGAGGGGTCAGAGGAGGGAGGGGTCAGAGGCTGGGGGGCAGAGGAGAGCAGAGGCTGGGGGGCACAGGAGAGCGGAGGCTGGGGGGCAGAGGAGAGCGGAGGCTGGGGGGCAGAGGAGAGCGGAGGCTGGGGGGCAGAGGAGAGCGGAGGCTGGGGGCAGAGGAGAGCGGAGGCTGGGGGGGCAGAGGAGAGCGGAGGCTGGGGGGGCAGAGGAGAACGGAGGCTGGAGGGCTGAACACTCACTGGGCTGTCGGCGGTTCCGGAGGCCGGCCCCGGAGTGCGGGCGGGGCTAGCTCCGTGATGGAGGAGAGTCACCGGGTGTGTGGAGAGAGCGGCAGGACTGGGAGCGGTGGCGGCGGAGGCCGCACACCGGAGTGTGGGCCGGTCCGGGCCGGTTCCCGCATGTTGGTGGGCACACACCAGGCTGTGTGCGGAGCCAGTGGCGGGATGGCAGTCCCTGATGGAGAGTGGGCGGTGAGCTGCAGGGCTGTGGGCCGGATGTGGGTGGGCGCAGACGGGGCTCTGTGCAGGGACTGTGGCGGGATAAGGGGGAGTGGTGGCGCTTTAGCGCCCACCGCGAGGCGCTGTGCCATTTTGACAGCGGCTCACGGTGAGCGCTATGCGCTCACCGCTCGTGAGTCTGGTACTTCCGGTTCCGGTCTTTGACACAGGGCGCAAGCCATCACGGAAGTTGAGCGGATTGGCGGGAAGTGGCCTTCGGGTTTTATATATAAGATATATATATAGCAGTACGATGGTATATGGTGGTAATGAGAGCACATGTATAGCAGCACTATGGTATATGGCGGTACATTACAGTACATGTATAGCAGCACTATAGTATATGGCGGTAGATTATAGTAAATGTATAGCAGCACTATAGTATATGGCGGTACATTACAGTACATGTATAGCATCACTATGGTATATGGCTGTACATTATAGCACATGTATAGCAGCACTATGGTATATGGCAATACTGCGGTGACCGCGGTCCCCCACTCCTCCTGGCCCCCGGTCGTCCACAGTAAAAATAAAAAAAATCCTCAGTGAGGATACTCACCTGTCCGGCGGCTCGCTCCACCTCGGCCTTGTAGGTCCTACAGGCCTTTAGGACCTGTAGTTGCCTGGGCAAGCGATCAGCTAAGGAGGGGAGGGGGGGGCAGGATTGTGTTGGGGGGGCAGAATGGAGCGAGTGGGGCAGGATGGAGCGAGCGGGTCAGGATGTAGCGGGAAGGGGGGACAGGATGGAGACGGGGGGACAGGATGGAGACGGCAGGGCAGGATGGAGACGGCAGGGCAGGATGGTGGTGGGGAGGGGTAGGATGTAGGCGGCGGGGCAGGATGTTGGCGGGGGGTGAGAATGGTGATGGGGGTGCGGGATGGAGTCGGGGGGGCAGGATGGTGTTGGGGGTGTCAGGATGGTGTTGGGGGTGTCAGGATGGTGTTGGGGGTGGCAGGATGGATAGGGGGTGGCAGGATGGATAGGGGGTGGCAGGATGGATAGGGGGGGGCAGGATGGATAGGGGGGGCAGGATGGATAGGGGGGGCAAGATGGATAGGGGGGGCAGGATGGATAGGGGGTGCAGGATGGAGGCGCTCCTCCTGACCCCCTCCGCTCCGCGCAGCACCCGTCCCTCTGGGCCTCCAGTCTCTGTGGGCCCCCCCCCCCCCTCCTTCCTCTGGGGCTGCACACCCCCCGCCCCCGCTCCTTCATGGTGATAATAAAAATAAAAAAAAACCTCAGTGAGGATACTTACCCTGCGGCGGCTCGCTCCACCCGTCTTGTAGGTGGCAGGACAGGACCTGTCGTTGGCTGGGAAACCGATCTGCTGGGGGTGAGTGGGCAAAGCGGGGTAAGTGGGCAGAGTGGGGGATGAGTGGGAAGAGCAGGGGTTAGTGGGCAGAGTCATTGGGCAGAGCAGGGGTGAGTGGGCATAATCAGTAGTCAGAGCAGGGTCAATAGTCAGAGCTGGGGTCTGTGGGCAGAGCTGGGGTCAGTGGGCATGGTCAGTAGCCAGAGGGGGGGGTAAGTAGGCAGAGCAGGGTCAGTGGGCAGAGCGGGGGTGAGTGGGCAGAGTGGTGGGTGAATGGGCAGAGCAGGGTCAGTGAGCAGGATTGGGGCGTCAGTGGTCAGAGCAGGGTAATAGCGGGGGTCAGTGGTCAGAGCAGGGGTTAGTGGGCAGAGTGATTGGGCAGAGCAGGGGTCAGTGGGCACAGTCAGTAGGCACAGCAGGGGTTAGTGGGAAAAATCAGTGGGCAGAGCAGGGGTGAGTGGGCACAGTCAGTGAGCAGAGCAGGGGTCAGCGGGCAGAGCGGGGGTGAGTGGGCAGAGCAGGGTTTAGTGGGCATAGCAAGGGTTATTGGGCACAGTCAGTGGGCAGAGCAGGGGTCAGTGGGCAGAGTGAGTGGGCAGAGAAGGGTCAGTGGGTAGAGCATGGGTGAGTGGGCACGGTCAGTGGGCAGAGCAGGGGTCAGTGGGCATGGTGAAAGGGCAGAGCGGGGGGTGAGTGAACAGAGGGTGGTCAGTGGGCAGGGTGAGTGGTAAAAGCAGGGGCGAGTGGGCAGAGCGGGGGTGAGTGGGCAGAGCGGGAGTAAATGAGCAGAGCAGGGTCAGTAGGCAGTGTGAGGGGTCAGTGGGCAAAGCATGGTCAGTGGGCAGTGTGAGGGGTAAGTGGGTATAGCATGTTCAGTGGGCAGTGTGAGGCGTGAGTGGGCAGTGTGAGGGGTCAGTGGGCAGAGCAGGGTCAGTGTGAGGGGTGAGAGGGCAGAGCAGGGTCAGTGGGCAGAGCAGGGTGAGTGGGCAGTGTGAGTGGTCAGTGAGCAGAGCAGGGTCAGTGGGGCGTGTGAGGGGTCAGTGGGCAGAGCAGGGTGAGTGGGCAGTGTGAGTGGTCAGTGAGCAGAGCAGGGTCAGTGGGCAGAGCAGGGTGAGTGGGCATTGAGGGGTCAGTGGGCAGAGCATGTTCAGTGTGCAGAGGAGGGTCAGTGGGCAGTGTGAGGGGTCAGTGGGCTGAGCAGGGCGAGTGGGCAGAGCAGGGTCAGTGAGGGGTCAGTGGGGAGAGGATGGTCAGTGGGCAGAGCAGGGTCAGTGTGAGGGGTCAGTGGGCAGTGAGGGGTGAGTGGGCAGAGCAGGATGAGTGGCCAGTGTGAGGGGTCAATGGGCCGAGCAGGGTGAGTGGGCAGAGCATGGTCAGTGGGCATAGTGGGGGTGAGTGGGCAGAGAGGGGGTGAGTGGGGGTGAGTGGGCAGAGCAGGGTGAGTGGGCAGAGTGGGTGAGGGGGCAGAGTTTGGGGGTGAGTGGGCAGAGTGGGGGTCAGTGGTCAGAGTGGGGGTGAGTGGGCAGAGCAGGGTCAGAGAGAGGGTCAGTGTGCAGAGTGGGGGTGAGGGGGCAGAGAGGGGTTCAGGGGGAAGAGTAGGGGGGTGTGAGTGGTCAGAGTGGGGGTGAGTGGTCAGAGTGGGGGTCAGTGGTCAGAGTGGGGGTCAGTGGTCAGAGTGGGGGGTCAGTGGGCAGAGCAGGGACAGAGTGGGGGTCAGTGTGCAGAGTGGGGGTGAGTGGGCAGAGTTGGGGGGTGAGTGGGCAGAGTTGGGGGGTGAGTGGGCAGAGTGAGGGTCAGTGGTCAGAGTGGGGGTGAGTGGGCAGAGTGAGGGTCAGTGGTCAGAGTGGGGGTGAGTGGGCAGGGTCAGAGTGTGGGTCAGTGGTCAGAGTGGGGGTGGGTGGGCAGAGCAGGGTCAGAGTGGGGGTCAGTGGTCAGAGTGGGGGTGAGTGGGCAGAGCAGGGTCAGGGTCAGAGTGGGGGTCAGTGGTCAGAGTGGGGGTGAGTGGGCAGAGCAGGGTCAGAGAGAGGGTCAGTGTGCAGAGTGGGGGTGAGGGGGCAGAGAGGGGTTCAGGGGGAAGAGTAGGGGGGTGAGTGGGTAGAGTTTGGGGGTCAGTGGTCAGAGTGGGGGTCAGTGGTCAGAGTGGGGGGTCAGTGGGCTGAGCAGGGACAGAGTGGGGGTCAGTGTGCAGAGTGGGGGTGAGGGGGGCAGAGAGGGGGTGAGGGGGGCAGAGTTGGGGGGTGAGTGGGCAGAGTTGGGGGGTGAGTGGGCAGAGTGAGGGTCAGTGGTCAGAGTGGGGGTGAGTGGGCAGGGTCAGAGTGTGGGTCAGTGGTCAGAGTGGGGGTGGGTGGGCAGACCAGGGTCAGAGTGGGGGTCAGTGGTCAGAGTGGGGGTGAGTGGGCAGAGCAGGGTCAGGGTCAGAGTGTGGGTCAGTGGTCAGAGTGGGGGTGGGTGGGCAGACCAGGGTCAGAGTGGGGGTCAGTGGTCAGAGTGGGGGTGAGTGGGCAGAGCAGGGTCAGGGTCAGAGTGGGGGTCAGTGGGCAGATCGTGGGTCAGTGTGCAGCGCAGGGGGATGAATAGGCAGAGGAAGTTAGATCGGGACAGGACCTTTGATGACGTCACGGTCATGTGATCTGTGACTCCACCCATCATCGTGACGTCATCAAAGGTCCTCAAGCAGGATGAAGAGAGATCGCGTGTGGTTGGAGGGAGCTGTGGTAAGGGGGGGGGGTGACCGGACAGTGGAGGGGGTCTGTGCTGAGAGGCGGGGGGTGACCGGAGAGTGGAGGGGGGCGATCGGGTAGCGGAGGGGCAGTGGTGATAGGCTGGGGGTGACCGGACAGTGGAGGGCGGCTATGGTGACAGGCAGGGGGCTGATGGGGCAGCGGGGGCTGTGTGCAGGGCCGGTGACGGGATAACGGCGAGTGGTGGCGCTTTAGCGCCCACTGCGAGGCGCTGTGCCATTTATATATAAGATCTTCATTTATAGAGCACCAACATATTCCTCAGCTTTACAATAAAGAGATTCATGTTCAAACAATCATAAGAAAGTTATCATAAATTATAATACAATACAAAGCATAATACAATAATAAGAGCAAAATGATGACATCTCTGCTCATAAGAGCTTACAATCTACAATGAGGTGGGGGTGACACACAGTACAGGGGCTTATGATGGTATAGTCAACTTGAGGAGATGAGGAGCAGATAGGAGCAGCATAAGTGGCCACTAAACATTATATGTGATCCACCTGAGACTGGTGGAGCGGATAGGCTGTGTCTAAGTGACTTTAACTAGAGATCACGATAGGCCGCTCTAAAAAGATGTGTTTGTAGGGATCGCCTGAAACTATGTAAGTTGTGGATACACCTAATTTCTTGGGGTAGAGCATTCCAGAGAATTGGTGCAGCTAAGGAGAAGTCTTGGAGCCGGGAGTGTGAGGTTCGGATTAATGCAGAAGTGAGTCTAAAGTCACGTCTAGAGCGAAGAGAGCAGGTGGGGTGATAGACAGAGATGAGGGAGGAGATGTAGGGGGGTGCTGCACTGTGAAGAGCTTTGTGGGTGAGAACAAGCAGCTTGAATTGGATCCTATAGTGTATAGGCAGCCAGTGTAATGACTGGCACAGAGCGGATCCTATAGTGTATAGGCAGACAGTGCAATGACTGGCATAGAGCAGATCCTATAGTGTATAGGCAGCCAGTGCAATGACTGGCACAGAGCGGATCCTATAGTGTATGGGCAGCCAGTGCAATGACTGGCACAGAGCGGATCCTATAGTGTATAGGCAGCCAGTACAGTGACTAGCACAGAGCGGATCCTATAGTGTATGGGCAGCCAGTGCAATCACTGGCACAGAGCGGATCCTATAGTGTATGGGCAGCCAGTGCAATGACTGGCACAGAGCGGATTCTATAGTGTATGGGCAGCCAGTGCAATGACTGGCACAGAGCGGATTCTATAGTGTATGGGCAGCCAGTGCAATGACTGGCACAGAGCGGATCCTATAGTGTATGGGCAGCCAGTGCAGTGACTGGCACAGAGCGGATCCTATAGTGTATGGGCAGCCAGTGCAATGACTGGCACAGAGCGGATCCTATAGTGTATGGTCAGCCAGTACAGTGACTAGAACAGAGTGGATCCTATAGTGTATGGGCAGCCAGTGCAATGACTGGCACAGAGCGGATCCTATAGTGTATGTGCTGCCAGTGCAATGACTGGCACAGAGCAGATCCTATAGTGTATGGGCAGCCAGTGCAGTGACTGGCACAGAGCGGATCCTATAGTGTATGGGCAGCCATTGCAATGACTGGCACCGAGCGGATCCTATAGTGTATGTACAGCCAGTGCAATGATTGGCACAGAGCGGATCCTATAATGTATGGGCAGCCAGTGCAATGACTGGCACAGAGCGGATCCTATAGTGTATGTACAGCCAAGTGCAATGACTGGCACAGAGCGGATTCTATAGTGTATGGGCAGCCAGTGCAATGACTGGCACAGAGCGGATCCTATAGTGTATGGGCAGCCAGTGCAGTGACTGGCACAGAGCGGATCCTATAGTGTATGGGCAGCCAGTGCAATGACTGGCACAGAGCGGATCCTATAGTGTATGGTCAGCCAGTACAGTGACTAGCACAGAGCGGATCCTATAGTGTATGTGCTGCCAGTGCAATGACTGGCACAGAGCAGATCCTATAGTGTATGGGCAGCCAGTGCAGTGACTGGCACAGAGCGGATCCTATAGTGTATGGGCAGCCATTGCAATGACTGGCACCGGAGCGGATCCTATAGTGTATGTACAGCCAGTGCAATGATTGGCACAGAGCGGATCCTATAATGTATGGGCAGCCAGTGCAATGACTGGCACTGAGCGGATCCTATAGTGTATGTACAGCCAAGTGCAATGACTGGCATAGAGCGGATCCTATAGTGTATGGGCAGCCAGTACAGTGACTAGCACAGAGCGGATCCTATAGTGTATGGGCAGCCAGTGCAATGACTGGCACAGAGCGGATCCTATAGTGTATGGGCAGCCAGTGCAATGACTGGCACAGAGCGGATCTTATAGTATATAGGCAGCCAGTGCAATGACTGCCACAGAGCGGATCCTATAGTGTATAGGCAGCCATTGCAATGACTGGCACAGAGCGGATCCTATAGTGTATAGGCAGCCAGTGCAATGACTGGCACAGAGCGGATCCTATAGTGTATGGGCAGCCAGTGCAATGACTGGCACAGAGCGGATCCTATAGTGTATGGGCAGCCAGTGCAATGACTGGCACAGAGCGGATCCTATAGTGTATTGGCCGCCAGTGCAATGACTGGCACAGAGCGGATCTTATAGTATATAGGCAGCCAGTGCAATGACTGGAACAGAGCGGATCCTATAGTGTATAGGCAGTCAGTGCAATGACTGGCACAGAGCGGATCCTATAGTGTATGGTCAGCCAGTGCACATGACTGGCACAGAGCGGATCCTATAGTGTATGGGCACCCAGTACAATGACTGGCACCGAGTACAATGACTGGCACCGAGCAGATCCTATAGTGTATGGCAGCCAGTGCAATGACTGGCACAGAGCGGATCCTATAGTGTATGGCAGCCAGTGCAATGACTGGCACAGAGCGGATCCTATAGTGTATGGGCAGCCAGTGCAATGACTGGCACAGAGCGGATCCTATAGTGTATGGGCAGCCAGTGCAATGACTGGCACAGAGCGGATCCTATAGTGTATTGGCCGCCAGTGCAATGACTGGCACAGAGCGGATCTATAGTATATAGGCAGCCAGTGCAATGACTGGAACAGAGCGGATCCTATAGTGTATAGGCAGTCAGTGCAATGACTGGCACAGAGCGGATCCTATAGTGTATGGTCAGCCAGTGCAATGACTGGCACAGAGCGGATCCTATAGTGTATGGGCACCCAGTACAATGACTGGCACCAGGAGTACAAATGACTGGCACCAGAGCAGATCCTATACTGTATGGGCAGCCAGTGCAATGACTAGCACAGAGCGGATCCTATAGTGTATGGGCAGCCAGTGCAATGACTGGCATAGAGCGGATCCTATAGTGTATGTACAGCCAGTGCAATGACTGGCATAGAGCAGATCCTATAGTGTATAGGCAGCTAGTGCAATGACTGGCACAGAGCGGATCCTATAGTGTATGGGCAGTCGGTGCAATGACTGTCACAGAGGGATCCTATAGTGTATGGTCAGCCAGTACAGTGACTAGCACAGAGCGGATCCTATAGTGTATGGGCAGCCAGTGCAATGACTGGCACAGAGCGGATCCTATAGTGTATGTGCTGCCAGTGCAATGACTGGCACAGAGCAGATCCTATAGTGTATGGGCAGCCAGTGCAGTGACTGGCACAGAGCGGATCCTATAGTGTATGTACAGCCAGTGCAATGACTGGCACAGAGCGGATCCTATAGTGTATGTACAGCCAAGTGCAATGACTGGCATAGAGCGGATCCTATAGTGCATAGGCAGCTAGTGCAATGACTGGTACAGAGCGGATCCTATAGTGTATGTAGGCAGCCAGTGCAATGACTGGCACAGAGCGGATCCTATAGTGTATGGTCAGCCAGTGCAATGACTGGCACAGAGCGGATCCTATAGTGTATGGTCAGCCAGTACAGTGACTAGCACAGATGATCCCTATAGTGTATGGGCAGCCAGTGCAATGACTGGCACAGAGCGGATCCTATAGTGTATGTGCTGCCAGTGCAATGACTGGCACAGAGCAGATCCTTATAGTTATGGCAGCCAGTGCAGTGGACTGGCACAGAAGCGGATCCTATAGTGTATGGTCAGCCATTCAATGACTGGCACAGAGCGATCCTATCAGTGTATGGTCAGCCAGTGCAATGATGGCACAGAGCGGATCCTATAATGTATGGGCAGCAGTGCAATGACTGGCACAGAGCGGATCCTATAGTGTATGTACAGCCAAGTGCAATGACTGGCAAGAGCGGATCCTATAGTGTATGGGCAGCCAGTACAGTGACTAGCACAGAGCGGATCCTATAGTGTATGGGCAGCCAGTGCAATGACTGGCACAGAGCGGATCCTATAGTGTATGGGCAGCCAGTGCAATGACTGGCACAGAGCGGATCTTATAGTATATAGGCAGCCAGTGCAATGACTGTCACAGAGCGGATCCTATAGTGTATGGTCAGCCAGTACAGTGACTAGCACAGAGCGGATCCTATAGTGTATGGTCAGCCAGTACAGTGACTGGCACAGAGCGGATCCTATAGTGTATAGGCAGCCAGTGCAATGACTGGCACAGAGCGGATCCTATAGTGTATGGGCAGCCAGTGCAATGACTGGCACAGAGCGGATCCTATAGTGTATGGGCAGCCAGTGCAATGACTGGCACAGAGCGGATCCTATAGTGTATTGGCCGCCAGTGCAATGACTGGCACAGAGCGGATCTTATAGTATATAGGCAGCCAGTGCAATGACTGGAACAGAGCGGATCCTATAGTGTATAGGCAGTCAGTGCAATGACTGGCACAGAGCGGATCCTATAGTGTATGGTCAGCCAGTGCAATGACTGGCACAGAGCGGATCCTATAGTGTATGGGCACCCAGTACAATGACTGGCACCGAGTACAATGACTGGCACCGAGCAGATCCTATAGTGTATGGTCAGCCAGTGCAATGACTGGCACAGAGCGGATCCTATAGTGTATAGGCAGCCAGTGCAATGACTGGCACAGAGCGGATCCTATAGTGTATGGGCAGCCAGTGCAATGACTGGCACAGAGCGGATCCTATAGTGTATGGGCAGCCAGTGCAATGACTGGCACAGAGCGGATCCTATAGTGTATTGGCCGCCAGTGCAATGACTGGCACAGAGCGGATCTTATAGTATATAGGCAGCCAGTGCAATGACTGGAACAGAGCGGATCCTATAGTGTATAGGCAGTCAGTGCAATGACTGGCACAGAGCGGATCCTATAGTGTATGGTCAGCCAGTGCAATGACTGGCACAGAGCGGATCCTATAGTGTATGGGCACCCAGTACAATGACTGGCACCGAGTACAATGACTGGCCCGAGCAGATCCTATAGTGTATGGGCAGCCAGTGCAATGACTGGCACAGAGCGGATCCTATAGTGTATGGGCAGCCAGTGCAATGACTGGCACAGAGCGGATCCTATAGTGTATGGGCAGCCAGTGCAATGACTGGCACAGAGCGGATCCTATAGTGTATGGGCAGCCAGTGCAATGACTGGCACAGAGCGGATCCTATAGTGTATGGGCAGCCAGTGCAATGACTGGCACAGAGCGGATCCTATAGTGTATGGGCAGCCAGTGCAATGACTGGCACAGAGCAGATCCTATAGTGTATGGGCAGCCAGTGCAATGACTGGCACAGAGCGGATCCTATAGTGTATGGGCAGCCAGTGCAATGACTGGCATAGAGCAGAAGCATCTGAGTAACGGTTAGTCAGATGACACTGGCTGCTGCATTAAGGACGAACTGGAGAGAGGAGAGTCTAGGGTGGGGGAGGCCAATTAATGACAATAACAATAGTCAAGGTGGGAGTGGATTAGGGCCACAGTGAGGGTTTTGTGGTTTCCAAGGTGAGAAAGGGGCGGACTCTGGAGATGTTCTTCAGATGCAAGTGGCAAGAGCAGGTGAGAGATTGTGTATATGGTGTGAAGGAAAGATCAGAGTCAAACATAACACCCAGACAGCGAGCCTGCTGACTAGGCGTTATCGTGGTGCCACAAACTGAGAGAGAGATGTCCGATTTAGGGAGGTTAGTGGATGGGGGGAGCAGAAGAAGTTCAGTTTTGGAAAGGTTGAGTTTCAGGTATAGAGTGGACATGATATTGGAGACTGCGGTCATTGCTGTTCTTTGTTAGAGCGGGAGTAAGGTCAGGGGAAGAAGTGTATAATTGTGTGTCATCAGCATAGAGATGGTACTGAAAGCCAAATCTGCTGATGGTCTGTCCAATCGGGGCCGTGTAGAGAGAGAAGAGGAGTGGGCCAAGGACTGACCCCTGAGAGACCCCAATAGTGAGAGGAAGAGGGGAAGAAGTGGAGCCAGAGAATGATACACTGAAAGAGCGGTCAGAAAGATAGGAAGAGAACCAGGAGAGAGCAGTGTCCTTGATGCCAATGGAGTGCAGCATAGAGAGTAGGAGCCAGTGAAAGATACACTGAAACAGCGGTTAGAAAGATAGGAGGAGCCAGGAGAGAGCCGTCCTTGATGCCGATGGAGTGCAGCATGGAGAGTAGGAGATGGTGGTCAACAGTGTCAAAGGCTGCAGAGAGATCAAGAAGGATAAGGAGAGAGTGGTCACCATTACGTTTTGCTGTCAGAAGGTCATTGGTCACTTTGGTGAGAGAAGTTTCTATAGAATGTAGGGGGCAGAAACCAGACTGTAATGGATCTAGAAGAGCATTGTGGCTTCTTATTCCCAGGAAATCAGATCCAGCGAAGAGCAGGGAATTCATGAAGTCAGGGGTGGCACAAGCCTATGATGTGCGGTTCCAATACGCCCGTCACTTGTATCTGCTACATAAATAGAAGGATCCAAAAAAAGGTGAGAACATCCAGTTGCTCCTGCATCATCTCCATAAGTCATGCCCTAGTCAAATCTGAGTTGTTTTGGTTCTGAGTTGTCTCGTTTTTTAGTTCTCTTGGTTGTAAGTCGTCTCGGTTCTGAGTTGTCTCATTTATAAGTCGTTCAATGAGTCATTTCCATTGTGAGTTGTATCGTTTGTGCGCCGTCTCATTTGTGAGTCATATCAGTTCTGAGTCGCTTCGGTTCTAAGTTGTCTCGTTTATCTTGCTATGTTTCCGTCCTCTGCCTGTGAAGATGCAGTATCCAGACGAATAATGTTTTACAGCAGCACCTGGATCCGCCATATCAGCAGCACCAGGATCCGCCATATCAGCAGCACCAGGACTCACTGTATCAGCAGCACCAGGATCCGCCATATCAGCAGCACCTGGACTCACTGTATCAGCAGCACCAGGATCCGCCATATCAGCAGCACCAGGACTCACTGTATCAGCAGCACCAGGATCCGCCACATTAGCAGCACCAGAATCCGCCATATCAGCAGCACCAGGACTCACTGTATCAGCAGCACCAGGATCCGCCATATCAGCAGCACCTGGACTCACTGTATCAACAGCACCAGGATCCACCACATCAACAGCACCAGGATCCGCCATATCAGCAACACCAGGACTCACTGTATCAGCAGCACCAGGATCCGCCATATCAGCAGCACCAGGACTCACTGTATCAGCAGCACCAGGATCCGCCATATCAGCAGCACCAGGACTCACTGTATCAGCAGCACCAGGATCCGCCATATCAGCAGCACCAGAATCCGCCATATCAGCAGCACCAGGACTCACTGTATCAGCAGCACCAGAATCCGCCATATCAGCAGCACCAGGACTTACTGTATCAACAGCACCAGGATCCGTCACATCAGCAGCACCAGGATCCGCCATATCAGCAGCACCAGGACTCACTGTATCAGCAGCACCAGGATCCGCCATATCAGCAGCACCAGGATCCGCTTTATCAGAGCACCAGGATCCGCCATATCAGCAGCACCAGGACTCACTGTATCAGCAGCACCAGGATCCGCCATATCAGCAGCACCAGGACTCACTGTATCAGCAGCACCAGGATCTGCCACATCAGCAGCACCAGGATCCGCCATATCAGCAGCACCAGGACTCACTGTATCAGCAGCACCAGGATCCGCCATATCAGCAGCACCAGGACTCACTGTATCAACAGCACCAGAATCCGCCATATCAGCAGCACCAGGACCCGCTGTATCAGCAGCACCAGGATCCGCCATATCAGCAGCACCAGGACTCACTGTATCAGCAGCACCAGGATCCGCCATATCAGCAGCACCTGGACTCACTGTATCAGCAGCACCAAATCCGCCATATCAGCAGCACCAGGACTCACTGTATCAACAGCACCAGGATCCGCCATATCAGCAGCACCAGGATCCGCCATATCAGCAGCACCAGAATCCGCCATATCAGCAGCACCAGGACTCACTGTATCAGCAGCACCAGGATCCGCCATATCAGCAGCACCAGGACTCACTGTATCAACAGCACCAGGATCCGCCACATCAGCAGCACCAGGATCCACCACATTAGCAGCACCAGGATCCGCCATATCAGCAGCACCTGGACTCACTGTATCAGCAGCACCAGAATCCGCCATATCAGCAGCACCAGGACTCACAGAATCAACAGCACCAGGATCCGCCATATCAGCAGCACCAGGATCCGCCATATCAGCAGCACCAGAATCCGCCATATCAGCAGCACCAGGACTCACTGTATTAGCAGCACCAGGATCCGCCATATCAGCAGCACCAGGACTCACTGTATCAACAGCACCAGGATCCGCCACATCAGCAGCACCAGGATCCGCCATATCAGCAGCACCAGGACTCACTGTATCAGCAGCACCAGGATCCGCCATATCAGCAGCACCAGGATCTGCCATATCAGAGCACCAGGATCCGCCATATCAGCAGCACCAGGACTCACTGTATCAGCAGCACCAGGATCCGCCATATCAGCAGCACCAGGACTCACTGTATCAGCAGCACCAGTATCCGCCATATCAACAGCACCAGGACTCACTGTATCAGCAGCACCAGGATCCGCCACATCAGCAGCACCAGGACCCGCTGTATCAGTAGCACCAGGATCTGCCATATCAGCAGCACCAGGACTCACTGTATCAACAGCACCAGGACTCACTGTATCAGCAGCACCAGGGCCTGCTGTATCAACAGCACCAGGACTTGCAGTTTCGGCAGCACCAGGGCCTTCTTTATCGGCAGCACCAGGGCCTTCTGTATCGGCAGCACCAGGGCCTTCTGTATCAACAGCACCAGGACTTGCAGTTTCGGCAGCACCAGGACCTGCTGTATCAACAGCACCAGGACTTGCAGTTTCGGCAGCACCAGGGCCTTCTTTATCGGCAGCACCACGGCCTTCTGTATCGGCAGCACCAGGGCCTTCTGTATCGGCAGCACCAGGGCCTGCTGTATTGGCAGAACCAGGACTTGCCATTTCACCAGCACCAGGGCTTGCTGTTTCAGCAGCTTCACCGAGAAAGCAGACAGCTGATCGGACAATGCAACCTGAGACCGACTGACGGGAAAGGAGAAGGCAACAAGGGGGATTAGCTCAAATAGTAGCGTGCTCGCTTAGCATGCGAAGGGTAGCAGAATCGATGCATGCATCCTCCCCATTTTTATCAAGTGGAGAGTAATTTGTCTTTTTTCTTGGTCAGTCCATGATAGTTTGAGGTCACAATCACGAGGTCTCACTGTGCAGAAACGTACAACAGCCGAGTACCGGACCCACATGGTGATGGCTGGATGATCATTACTAATCACCAAACTCCTCCAGAAACCAAGAACCAAGCTCTGAACTTATTTTCACTTTCAAACTGAAAAAATGGAAGAGAGAAATTGAGATTTGTCTTATTTTGACCCCAGTTATTTAGAAAAGGCTCAAGAACAAGATATGTAATTGCTAACATTACAAGAATTATGGAAAAGGTCAAAAATACAACAAAGGAGCTCTATTTTTGCATCATCGACTACAGCAAAGCATCTCAGCAGAAACTTTGGAGTACCATAACCCTTACTGATTCTTGGCATGTGCACAATGCAGCATTTTGTACTTCTGGGTCTTCATGCTATGGCTGCCCCCACACCCACTTACTGTATCCAAAAGCTCCATCACTTTGCAGAGGCAAATAGATGTATTACATTCAGGATTGTGCAGTCTTTTACCACTGCTGACAGGATAGTTTCCAGGATGTTGCAGGTGCAGAGAGAAAATGGAGACCAATGAAGGAGATCAATGGAGGAGACCAATGAAGGAGACCAATGGAGGAGACCAATGGAGGAGACCAATGGAGGAGACCAATGGAGGAGACCAATGGACGAGACCAATGGACGAGACCAATGGAGGAGACCAATGGAGGAGACCAATGGAGGAGACCAATGGAGGAGACCAATGGAGGAGTCCAATGAAGGAGACCAATGGAGGAGACCAATGGAGTAGACCAATGGAGTAGACCAATGGAGGAGACCAATGAAGGAGACCAATGGAGGAGACCAATGGAGGAGACCAATGGAGGAGACCAATGGAGGAGACCAATGGAGGAGGCCAATGGAGGAGACCCATGGAGGAGACCCATGGAGGAGACCCATGGAGGAGACCCATGGAGGAGACCCATGGAGGAGACCCATGGAGGAGTCCAATGAAGGAGACCAATGGAGGAGTCCAATGGAGGAGTCCAATGAAGGAGACCAATGGAGGAGTCCAATGGATGAGACCAATGGAGGAGTCCAATGGAGGAGAAAAAGTATGTTGACCTTGCATTTTTCAGCAGTTTTTTGCTAAGAAATAGCAAGGAACAATCAGTGACAAAATGATAGAATGAACAGTCCTATTCATTCCTATGTAAAAACAACTTGCTGCTCAAACGTTCCGGGTATTTTCCGCCAACAAGATGCTCAATACTTTACAAGAGCTAAAAATCGCCTAGAAGACATCAAGGTGGTTTCATGCTGATTATCACCAGAAAAAAATCACTCTCCACATTCGACCCAGTCACAGAAGAAGAAGTCTCCAGGCTCCTCTCTTCCTCTCATCCCACCACATGCACCGCTGACCCCATCCCCACACACCTACTCCAGTCCCTCTCTCCAGTCATCACCACTCATCTAACCAAAATCTTCAATCTCTCCCTCTCTTCTGGCATCTTCCCCTCCTCCTTCAAACACTCTATCATTACTAAATTACTACTCCATTATTAAAGAAAACTTCTCTCGACCCATCCTGCACAAATAACTTCAGACAAGTCTCTAATCTCCCTTTCATCTCTAAGTTCAGACAAAGAGACTCATTCACTCAGGTAAAGTCTTGTGTAAAGTACATCACAGAGAGACACCACTGAGGTAGGCTTAACTGGTCTGTAGGCAACAATACCTGTTTCTGAGGCGCCCCCAGGGCCGTGGGGTACTCGAGCTGCTGTCTTTAGGGGAAGTCACGGGGGTCCTGATCCTGTCCCGTGGCCTGGGTTCAGCTGAAAAGAGTAAGGGCTTTTCTGGGGTTGTTGAGAGAGGGGTTATATACAAGGAAGATTTTGTGATGCCATCCGGGGTGTATGGCTAGGGATGGCCAACGCTGCTGCAGAACCTCCGGGGTGATGGACGGGCAGCTAGGATGGAGTGACTCTCCACGGGCAGAGCAGCTTTCCCGGGGCAGTGAATGTAGTTGGGTTTTTGGGTGCAGGACGACGGACACAAGTAATAGGCAGACTCACGGTTTTGTTGTTCACTTTGTCCTTTACTGATGATTTGGAGCAGCTGTCCACAGAGTCTGTGAGAGCAACTCGGGGTTTCTTCCTATCCGGTTGGATCTTTGGCTCCCTTACTGTGCTTAGTGTGTTGGCTCCTACAGTTGCATAAGCTGAGCTACCGGCCCTGTGTCTTCCTGCGAGGTACCGGGCGACTCAAGTCCTTTCTACTGTGTTCCCGGGTGTCAGCTCCTGAACTCTCTATGTTGCTGTGTCTTTGGGTACGATGTGGCTGAGGACTCTTGTATCCCCACCTTCCGGTACTGACTGCCAGGACGTGAGACCCTGCACAGTGTCAGGCTCCAGTGTCCGTTCTTTGCGCCTTTCCTCTGGAGGGGAGCACGGGGTTGCTCAGCCTCCCAGGTGTGTTCTCGCTTCTTTCCTCAGACCCTAACCTCAGGACTGGCACTTAGTTAGCAACCTTGGGATGAGCTTGGCATGGTTCTTTTACACGCGGGTCCTCTTCACAGTCCTCCCAAGAACTGCACTCACTAGCTACGCCCCAGACCAGAATTTATATGGAAGCTCACCCTGAACCCGGCTTGGTCTCCCCCTTCCGGCCTGGAGGTGTAAGAGTTGTGTGTGTTACCTGATTAGAAGACCCTTTTGTTGCTCTTTCGTGATACCCGGGTGCAGTGATGACACTGTGGCACTTTGACCGACCCAGGGGTGCCACATTTCCACTCGACAGTCCTTGGTCCTCTGCCCGGTTCACCTTGTGGATCATAAGACGGCATCATTGGTCTTCTTAGTTCTCAAGTCGAAGTTATATTACTGATTCTTCCATTACGGGGTTTCTTCATCCACATTACTTTCTGGTGCTCCCTCCAATGCTCTTGGAGCTTCATCTGTAGGGTCTGGAGGAGCCGGCAAACCACTATTCAGCACTGACGTCCAGGTCCCCATTGACTTGTATAGGGTTCAGGATCAAGTTTGGGTCCCAATCTGGACATTTTTTTAAAGTCAAACTGAACCTGATGAACCAGAACATCCACAACCTCAACACTAAACAGCGTCCAGATAAAGCTTGTTACAAGGCCGTCCATCCTCTATGTTTCCCGGAACCTAAGAACAGGGCTGCCACTAGGAATTTTGGAACCCCTTACTGCCAAAATTTTGGGGCCCCCCTGTGACTCCGCCCAGCTCCCACCTATGCTCTGCCTCCACCCATGCTCTGCCTCCACCCAAACATATATTTATAGTGAAAA
Source organism: Allobates femoralis (assembly GCA_033576535.1). Lineage (NCBI taxonomy): Eukaryota > Metazoa > Chordata > Amphibia > Anura > Aromobatidae > Allobates > Allobates femoralis. The sequence continues at coordinate 7,688,747 of JARQOC010000013.1, read as the reverse complement.
ATTGGAACAGCACCAAAAATTACCTCAATTTATGTGCAAAGCTTTCCCAACCAGCAATCCAGGTGGTCCCTTACAATCAAGTAAAAAAGGAAAAACAGTACAAAAAAATACAAAGAAGTGATCTTTATTACCCAATGCGTGGCCACCACCATTGGGCAATAGAGTTCACTTTTTTCTATATTTTTGTGCTCTTTTACCTTTTTATTTTTTACACTCTCTTTCTATTATATATCACACACATACACACTTGAGACTGCTGTGGGCTCAATACACAATAGCTGTATATACAATAGAGAATACACAATAGAGATGGCTGCTAGCTGTATACACAATAGGGATGGCTGCGGGCTGTATAGACAACGGAGATGGCTGTGGGCTGTACACACAATAGAGAATACACAATAGAGACTGCTGCTACCCGTATACACAATGGAGATGGCTGCAGGACAAATGCACAATGGAGATGGCTGCAGGACAAATGCACAATGGAAACGGCTGCGGGGCAAATGCACAATGGAGCTGGCTGTGGGACCTATGCACAATGGAGACGACTGCGAGACAAATGCACAATGGAGACGACTGCGAAGCAAATGTACAATGGAGACGGCTGCAGGTTGTATGCACATTAGTGACTGCTGCGGGATGTATACACATTGGAGACTGTGTAGGACGTATACATAGAGACTGCTGCCTGTATATCTTTTATACACAGACAGAACTCTACTGTATATACAGGTCCACACTATATACATACAGTATATGAATACACAAATACAGCATCCAGTGTAGACCTGTATATAGAGTATAGTGCTGTGTAGAGACAGAGAGCGAGACAGAGAGCAAGAGACAGAGAGACAGAGAGTGAGAGCCAGAGAACGAGAGCCAGAGAACAAGAGCCAGAGAACGAGAGCCAGAGAACGAGAGACAGAGAGCGAGAGACAGAGAGCGATCGACAGACTGAGAGTGACAGACAGAGAGAGAGCGACAGAAAGAGAGAGAGCGACAGACTGAGAGCGACAGACTGAGAGTGACAGACAGAGAGAGAGCGACAGAGAGAGACAGACAGACTGAGAGTGAGAGCCAGAGAACGAGAGCCAGAGAACGAGAGCCAGAGAGCGAGAGACAGAGAGCGAGAGAGCGAGAGACAGAGCGATCGACAGACTGAGAGTGACAGACAGAGAGAGAGCGACAGACTGAGAGTGACAGACAGAGAGAGAGCGACAGAGAGAGACAGACAGACACAGAGCGACAGACTGAAAGCGACTGACTGAGAGTGACAGAGAGATAGACAGACAAGCAAAGCATCTAACTCCCCGGCAGCAGCTCCTCCTGAGTCCTGACACCAGTCACGTGGCACCTGCCCTCACCTTGTCTGTTCTCGGTGATCCTGGCCACCGATTCTTAGTCCTGGGACTTGGCTGTGGCTGTCATCACCAGTGTGTGTGTGCGGGGGCCGGAGCACCCAGCCACATCCTGAGCCGCCACAGATCCCGGACACTTGTATTATTGTGCATCACCACCCCTGTCCTCACTACACCATGTGCCGGAGACGCTGCACCAGGTAACACTGCACTGGGGGTATACTGTATACTGGGTGTGCACATCACTACATACAGCTGATATACACTATGTACAACTCACTGCTACATACAGGTCACTGCTACATCATATACACTGTGCACTGTATACAGGCCATGTTAAACTGCATACAGATCATTAAATGGCACTGCTACATGCTATGTCACTATGTGCTGTATACATGTTACTATGACTTGCTGTATACAGGTCACTACTAGTGCTGTATTATACAGTGTAGCAGTGACCTGTATGTGGCAATGAGCTGTACATAGTATGTGGTGCCCCTGCGTACAGGTGGCCACAAAGGGAACTGCAGCCAGGCAGTTAGGACATAGTAAACACTACACCCTCACAGCCCACATCCCCATGCATAGAAAGGGTTCACATCCAGCTCTGAGGTTAGATACTATATGAGACCAGAGGAGTGGTGGATGAGGAGTGGGTTGGGCACACCAGAAGGTCAGGTGACTGACAGTATATAGAGAGGGGGAGGAGTGAAGGAAGTTAGTAAGCCATGGTGCTGAGATGCAAAGACAGAGAGTGATTGCACGTCCTGGAAGAGCCTAAGCTGAGGAGCGCAGACCCGTACTGAGCCAATGCGAGCCAGATGGGGGGGAAAGCCCGTCCAAGATGCTGAAACCACCAGGAGTGTGACAGACAGAGAAGGGACGGTGCAACCCGTGCCCTAGACAGCAGCCGAAGCTACTGACGGCAGGTGGAGAAGCCCTCCTAGATACCGAAGGAAACAGAGGAAGGAGCCTGGCAGAGCCTCATGCTAGAGGACTGTTGCAGGCTGGGCTAGAGCAGAGTGTCAGCTCTGAAGGGGACCGACGATTCACCCGGTATCCCCAGATTCACTGACGGGGAGCTTTAGTTTCAAGCTGGAGTTCCTAACCCAAAGGACAGGCAGCTAAGTGACACACTAGGACTCACAGAAGCCCGAGTCACCGCTATACTGTCCAGCGTCCGCATACACCCGTGTAAGACGGAGAGAAAGAGTAATAGCCCGGAAAGGCACACTTAAAGACTGTGTGAGGGGTCACAAGGAGAGAGGAACCTGGCTGCAGGAGAGAAGGGAACCCAGAAAGGGAGAAGAGAGCAACTGTGTGTTAACAACTGTGAATGACCTGTAAATTGCTTGAAAGAACTGAGTAAAGCTTTGGAAACCCTGCATTGCCTCTCTTGCCTGCTTCCATCTGAAGACCCCTTCTCCCATACAGGCTTGCACCAAGAGGACCTCAACCTGCAGAGCCACAGCCTGTCAGCACCAACGCTGAGGAGAGATTCCTGCAGCGTCTGCAAGTAAGTGTGCTCCAGCCATACACACACCAACAGACTTTAACTCTTTACTGCCCCAGGGGATACAGTTCTCCCCACTGGAACTATACCATCCCCGCCCTGGCTCTCCTTAACTCCGGGAGAGCCAGCTGTCACTCTCAAAGAAGAGCCGCCGCCCCTAGACCCTCCTACCAAGAAGCTGGCGCGAACGAAGAAGGAAATAGTCATCAGGAGGGGGCGGAGCAGGCAACCGGAAGAGAAGCAGTCGCCATTCAGAGACACGAGGACGGAAGCAGAGGACGAAGCAACTAGCGCTACACCCGGAAGACCACGCGTGATCCCGGAGGGCCCACAGAACGATTTAGTGGAGGAACCCAGCCGAGGAGAGACCCCGTGTGACCGTGCGGAGATGGCGGAAGGCGGAGAAGAGCGTCCCTACGTCCTAGACACCCGGAGGGGTGTATTGCGGCGGCTGCCCCCAAGCATGACACGGGCCCAGGAGGAGAACAGGACCCGGATCCAGATAGACATTGACCACTGCCAGGGCTATGAGGCCCAAGTCCAGCGACGACCCGGCTGGGTCAGAGAATCACGGGAGCCCGCGGAGAGCGAAGCTGAAGGCCGTACAGCCAAAGAAAGAATAGAAATGCAGGATCTGCATCCAGAAGGGAAAGCATCCCAGATGATCCAGAAGATGGAGAAGAAGGATCAGGAGTAAGGCTGGCTTCACATTAGCGTTTGTGTCTGCATGCTGATGGTATGCAGACACAAACGCTGTCAGAAGCAGTGTCCAAATGATGTGTCCGCAGCGGATAATGTCCGCCTGCGGACACATCACTATGGAGCCCGGCAGCCAATCGGCGCTGTCCGGGGGCGGGCCGGGGGCGGAGATCAGCGCCGGAGATCTCCGCCCGCCCCGGCCGCCGGTAAGCTCCGGGACTGTCGGCGGGGAGAACAGCTGATGTGAGAGCTGTTTGAATCTTCCCGCGCCGACACTGAGAGGAGATGTCGGCGCGGGAAGATTCAAACAGCTCTCACATCAGCTGTTTCTCCCCGCCGACATCGCTAGGAGATTACAGGCGGCGGGGAGAAGGAGGACAGCAGAGGCTGAGCTGATCTCCCGGTGGCCGTCGGTGAGCTCCTGTGACATCACCGGCGGCCACTGGGAGATTTTTCAATGGGTCCGCAGCGTTCTCCTGCGGTGTCATGCAGAGGACACTGCGGACCCATTGAAGCCAATGCATTTTTTGTACGCTTGGGGACGCTTGCTGATTGTCCAAGCTCCCCAAACGCACAAAAAAACCCAACATGCTGCGTCCCGGGTGCGGATGCTGGACACCGGAAGCAGCAGATATCGTCCGCATCCGCACCCGAACGCAGCAAACGCAGGCACCATGCGTTCCTATGTTAAACATAGGAACGCAGTGCGCATGCGTTTGACTGCGTATGGGAACGCAGCAATACGCTGCCTTCCCATACGCAAATGTGAAGGCAGCCTAAGACCCGTATCCTGCATCAAGAAGAACAGATGAAGAAGCTGTAAGTGTGAATGTACATTGTTCCTTATTGATCCCCCAATCTTACCTGAGTAAATGTTAGCATTCCCCCGTCTGTCTTATGTGTTTTACCTGAACAATCGATATCATGAACAATGACTTGATAAGAACTCTCTTGTAAATAGTTAAGCACACTTGTGTGCTCCCCTTTAGTTTTAAGACCAGCTGCACATGAGAAGTAGTGCACGTTTTGAAGCTGCTTTAACCGTTTTGAAGCTGCTTTTGAGACTTTTGCACTTTTTGAGAATTTTTGAAAGTTTTAGCACTTTTTGAAAAGAAGAGAGATTTTATACTTTTATGCCAAGTAATGCTTATAATGTCTTTTACAGAAAAGGGTAATGACGAACATAGATACCCATGCACTTATGTTTATAGTTAATGCAACGTTCCAAGAATCGTGCCTCCCGGAAGGGAAGAAATCAAGAATCCTTAATGTTTACTGTTATGTATAATATAAAAATGTTTTCAGGGTAACCAATGTCGAGTCGCGCGCGGACGCGCTGTTTAACTCCGGGAGAATGTGGCGCCCCTGCGTACAGGTGGCCACAAAGGGAACTGCAGCCAGGCAGTTAGGACATAGTAAACACTACACCCTCACAGCCCTCAACCCCACGCATAGAAAGGGTTCACATCCAGCTCTGAGGTTAGATACTATATGAGACCAGAGGAGTGGTGGATGAGGAGTGGGTTGGGCACACCAGAAGGTCAGGTGACTGACAGTATATAGAGAGGTGGAGGAGTGAAGGAAGTTAGTAAGCCATGGTGCTGAGATGCAAAGACAGAGAGTGATTGCACGTCCTGGAAGAGCCTAAGCTGAGGAGCGCAGACCCGTACTGAGCCAATGTGAGCCAGATGGGGGGGAAAGCCCGTCCAAGATGCTGAAACCACCAGGAGTGTGACAGACAGAGAAGGGACGGTGAAACCCGTGCCCTAGACAGCAGCCGAAGCTACTGACGGCAGGTGGAGAAGCCCTCCTAGATACCGAAGGAAACAGAGGAAGGAGCCTGGCAGAGCCTCATGCTAGAGGACTGTTGCAGGCTGGGCTAGAGCAGAGTGTCAGCTCTGAAGGGGACCGACGATTCACCCGGTATCCCCAGATTCACTGACGGGGAGATTTAGTTTCAAGCTGGAGTTCCAAACCCAAAGAACAGGCAGCTCAGTGACGCACTAGGACTCACAGAAGCCCGAGTCACCGCTATACTGTTCAGCGTCCGCATACACCCGTGTAAGACGGAGAAAGAGAGTAATAGCCCGGAAAGGTACACTAAGAGACTGTGTGAGGGGTCACAAGGAGAGAGGAGCCTGGCTGCAGGAGAGAAGGGAACACGGAAAGGGAGAAGAGAGCAACTGTGTGTTAACAACTGTGAATGACCTGTAAATTGCTTGAAAGAACTGAGTAAAGCTTTGGAAACCCTGCATTGCCTCTCTTGCCTGCTTCCATCTGCAGACCCCTTCTCCCATACGGGCTTGCACCAAGAGGACCTCAACCTGCAGAGCCACAGCCTGTCAGCACCAACGCTGAGGAGAGATTCCTGCAGCGTCTGCAAGTAAGTGTGCTCCAGCAACACACACACCAACAGACTTTAACTCCTTACTGCCCCGGGGGATACAGTTCTCCCCACTGGAACTATACCATCCCCGCTGCTATTCCATCACCCCCGGAGGTTCTGCAGCAGCCGCGGCCCCATCGCTGGCCGCACCAAGTGGGTGGCGTCACCCGTGACATATCCCCTGTAAATATTCCCCTTTTTATTGTGCTGAGCCAGGGACACGGTCTGGACCAGGCCACCAGTGACATCCCCAGCAGCAGATCGGTCCGGTACCGAGTACCCCACGTCCCTTGGGGCTCCACAACCATATATCAGCTGTATGTAGTGATGTACACACCCAGTATACAGTATACCCCCAGTGCAGTGTTACCTGGTGCAGCAGCAGGGCAGCCAGGATGCGTATACTTACACAAGCCTGTATACATGTGACTACCACTTGCTGTAGTGTGGTGTCAGCTCCAGGGCCGCCGTTCTCCACTCGACTGCTGTCACTGCTTGTGATACCGGCGGCTGCGGGAGGAGTGGTCAGGAGGATCGGGCTTGGGGGGGCCCCAGGCTGGGGTCCCCAGTCATACCCACCAGCAGGGGTGCAGCGAGCAGTGGGTGCCGCCATGTTCTTTGTGGCCGGCGATCAGTAGAGGTTGAGACTTCAACAAAATGGCTGCGGCCAAATCAAAATCCGCGGCCACTGTGTAAAAGTCTCAACCTCTACCAACCACCAGCCACAAAGAACATGGCGGCACCCACCAATCGCTGCTGCAGCTACACCCTTGCAGCTTCGGGGCCCGGTGGTGATAGATAGGAGAGGGGGGCCGTGCAAGATGTGGGGGGGCGGGGCCCAGAGGAGCCTGCTCCCTGCTGCAACAGGCTATTGCCCCTGGAGTCATGGCCAGGCCCCCCTGCTGGCCACGCTGTGAGACCCAGGGCCCCTTAATTATTAAGAGAAGTAACCCCCTAACAGTGGCTGTGCCTAAGAAAGCAGGGCTAGGGGGCTGCAAAAGGAAGCACTAAGGAATATGTCTTTATTAAGTCTTCACCTTCAAGGAGGGTCCTCAACTGTCTCTGTGGCGCAATCGGTTAGCGCGTTCGGCTGTTAACCGAAAGGTTTGTGGTTCAAGCCCACCCAGGGACGAGGGTCTCCTTTGCCTTTTTTTTGCTTGCTTTTGACTTCCAGGGGAAGATCGGAGGAGACTTTTATTGAAGATCTGTTTCTATAAGGAGCAGGAAAACATGTGGAGTCGCTGAGCTCTATGTGTTTAAGGGAAACATCTTGTCAGTTCTCATGTTCACCCCCAGGTGGAGTGATGGAGTCCAGATATCACACAATGCTCCACACCCAGCGTTGGTGGTATAGTGGTGAGCATAGCTGCCTTCCAAGCAGTTGACCCGGGTTCGATTCCCGGCCAACGCACAAGTTACTTTTTACATTACTGATAAATCTTATGAAATTTTACATTTAACATCCGGACCCGGCAAAATCGGCTTCATTTAGGATAAATTCCCTTTTGAGGTTATTTTAAGGTTCTTTATCTCACAATTCTTCACCACACCCCATTTTATAATCTACATTAATTTATCCAAAACTAGAATCAAATATTGTATTAACCCTTCAGCTGCTTCAAGAAAAAAAATAAGACTCCTTACTCTCCTCTTCCATCCTCTCTAGCTCCTTGCTCTTAACTCCTTCTCTATCATACCCAACTGTCCTCCTCTGTCCTCACCCAGCTCCATGCTCTCCTCCTTTCCTCATCTGTTCTACTTGTCTGTATGTTATCCTCCATAATCTCCAGCTCCTTGCTCTTCTCCTCTGTCCTCCCTGGCTCCTTGCTCTCCTCCTCTGTCCTCCCTGGCTCCTTGCTCTTCTCCTCTGTCCTCCCTGGCTCCTTGCTCTCCTCCTCTGTCCTCCCTGGCTCCTTGCTCTCCTCCTCTGTCCTCCCTGGCTCCTTGCTCTCCTCCTCTGTCCTCCCTGGCTCCTTGCTCTTCTCCTCTGTCCTCCCTGGCTCCTTGCTCTTCTCCTCTGTCCTCCCTGGCTCCTTGCTCTCCTCCTCTGTCCTCCCTGGCTCCTTGCTCTCCTCCTCTGTCCTCCCTGGCCCCTTGCTCTTCTCCTCTGTCCTCCCTGGCTCCTTGCTCTTCTCCTCTGTCCTCCCTGGCTCCTTGCTCTTCTCCTCTGTCCTCCCTGGCTCCTTGCTCTTCTCCTCTGTCATCGCTGGCTCCTTGCTCTCCTCCTCTGTCCTCCCTGGCTCCTTGCTCTTCTCCTCTGTCCTCCCTGGCTCCTTGCTCTCCTCCTCTGTCCTCCCTGGCTCCTTGCTCTCCTCCTCTGTCCTCCCTGGCTCCTTGCTCTTCTCCTCTGTCATCGCTGGCTCCTTGCTCTCCTCCTCTGTCCTCCCTGGCTCCTTGCTCTTCTCCTCTGTCCTCCCTGGCTCCTTGCTCTCCTCCTCTGTCCTCCCTGGCTCCTTGCTCTCCTCCTCTGTCCTCCCTGGCTCCTTGCTCTTCTCCTCTGTCCTCCTTGGCTCCTTGCTCTTCTCCTCTGTCCTCCCTGGCTCCTTGCTCTTCTCCTCTGTCCTCCCTGGCTCCTTGGTCTCCTCCTCTGTCCTCCCTGACTCCTTGCTCTTCCTCTCTGTCCTTCCTGGCTCCTTGCTCTTCTCCTCTGTCCTCCCTGGCTCCTTGCTCTTCTCCTCTGTCCTCCCTGGCTCCTTGCTCTCCTCCTCTCTCCTCCTCTGTCCTCCCTGGCTCCTTGCTCTCCTCCTCTGTCCTCCCTGGCTCCTTGCTCTTCTCCTCTGTCCTCCTTGGCTCCTTGCTCTTCTCCTCTGTCCTCCCTGGCTCCTTGCTCTACTCCTCTGTCCTCCCTGACTCCTTGCTCTCCTCCTCTGTCCTCCCTGACTCCTTGCTCTTCTCCTCTGTCCTTCCTGGCTCCTTGCTCTTCTCCTCTGTCCTCCCTGGCTCCTTGCTCTTCTCCTCTGTCCTCCCTGGCTCCTTGCTCTACTCCTCTGTCCTCCCTGACTCCTTGCTCTCCTCCTCTGTCCTCCCTGACTCCTTGCTCTTCTCCTCTGTCCTTCCTGGCTCCTTGCTCTTCTCCTCTGTCCTCCCTGGCTCCTTGCTCTTCTCCTCTGTCCTCCCTGGCTCCTTGCTCTTCTCCTCTGTCCTCTCTGGCTCCTTGGTCTCCTCCTCTGTCCTCCCTGACTCCTTGGTCTCCTCCTCTGTCCTCCCTGACTCCTTGGTCTCCTCCTCTGTCCTTCCTGGCTCCTTGCTCTTCTCCTCTGTCCTCCCTGGCTCCTTGCTCTTCTCCTCTGTCCTCCCTGGCTCCTTGCTCTTCTCCTATGTCCTCTCTGGCTCCTTGCTCTCCTCCTCTGTCCTCCTCAACTCTTTGCTCTCCTCCTTTGTCCTCCCTGGCTCCTTGCTTTTCTCTTCTGTCCTCCATGGATCCTTACTCTCCTCTTCTGTCCTCCAAAGCTCCTTGCTGTTCTCCTTTTGTCTTACAAAGACCGAGGTAAAAAACTGACCAAATCCTCAAAGTGCCACATTCCTCTGATGGTGCGGATTCCACCAATAAATAAGTGATCACCTTCCGAACCTGCAGATCGCTGAGAACTTGTTTTCACCAAAAAATCCCTTTAATGCAAACTCCAGTAATGATACATCGCAGTAATGGTGAGCGCACAGTGATGTGCAGGAGCCGCCAATATAATGGGTATAACGGATAACAGGTATTTACATATAGCTGAAGGGTGGGCCTGGGTGGGTCCCTGGAGTCAATTTCCCTGTGGGGGTTACCCCAGTCTGGCGCTGGCTGCATCTTATTACAGTATGACTTTTTTATTATTATTATTATTATTATTATTATTTTACTGTCATTCCATGGCACTTTACATGTCAGATTCTTGTTACGCCGATGTCTCACACTACGTATGTTACATAGGTGTCTGTGGCCGGTGGCCGCTCCTCACTATGATCACGTCTTTTTATGAAAATGGAGGAACTTCCTTATGTTCTCTCCTATTAGGGGGAATCTCTCAAGGGCTGAGAAAGTCACAGATTATGGCACGAGCCGCATTTGCACAGAATTGTGCAGTTTTTCGGGGGTTTGCATTGCCGGTTGTTATCATGAGACGTGGACAAGGATTAGTAGAAACGGCAGAACTCATCAGTCATAATAAGGAGGTGGCCTAAGAGGCGCCACAGCTTGTAATGAATCAGGAGCAGCTCAATCTTATTATCTCCAGAACAGATCAAGCGATGAGGGGGGGATCAACAAGGTGATGGTTGGTAAAGGCCTGTGATGTGCGGATCCAGCATCAACCATCATTTGTACCTGCCAGAGGAATGGAGGGGTCTGGATAAGGTGAGAACATGCAGCAACTCCTGCATCAGTTCCACAAGTAGTGTCCTGGTCAGGTCCGAGGAGTAGTCTCAGATTGGGGTCATGTGGTATTGGAGTCATCTTGGATTGGAGTCATCTCAGGTCTGCGGAGGCTTGGAATAAAGTCATCTCAGGTCTGCGGAGGCTTGGAATAAAGTCATCTCAGGTCTGAGGAGGCTCGATTCTGAGGAGGAGTCTTGGATTGAAGTCATTTTAGGACTAAGGAGGGTGGGTTCTGAGGAGGCTTCGTTCTGAGAAGGCTTGATTCTGAGGAGGAGTCTTGTATGAAGTCGTCTTGGGACTGAGGAGGCTTGGTTCTGGGGAAGAGTTTTAGATTGAAGTCATCTCAGGTCTGAGGAGGCTTGGTTCTGAGGAGGAGTCTTGGATTGATGTCGTCTTGGGACTGAGGAGGTCAGTTTTGAGGAGACTTGGTTCTGAGGAGGAGTCTTGATTCTGAGGAGGAGTCTTGGATGAAGTCGTCTTGGGACTGAGGAGGCTTGGTTCTGAGGAGGTTAGGTTTTGAGGAGGCCTGGTTCTGAGGAGTCTTGGATGAAGTCGTCTTGGGACCGAGGAGGCTAAGTTCTGAGGCGGTTAGGTTCTGAGGAGGCTTGGTTCTGAGGAGGAGTCTTGGATGAAGTCGTCTTGGGACCGAGGAGGCTAAGTTCTGAGGAGGTTAGGTTTTGAGGAGGCTCAGTTAGTTTTGAGCTATTAATGTCCCCGCCAAGCTTCTCCCACATGATCTAGTGGTCACGGTTCCTGGTTTTCATCCAGGTGCTGTGGATTAATCTCCCAGTATGGGATGATCTCTTCTTTTTTTTCATTGTTTTTACTGTCAGGACAATATTGACTAGTAAATACTGTACATACTATAATAGATTATAAATCTGTACAGTATAATGTGACCATAAACTTAGAAATATAAGGACGTGATAACACCATGGCACACACAAGCCTTCGATAGCTCAGTTGGTAGAGCGGAGGACTGTAGAGGAGATGCAGGAATCCTTAGGTCACTGGTTCGATTCCGGTTCGAAGGACTTTTTAGTAATTTTTGTTAGCATTATATAATTCTCTCCAGAATTAAGCAGTCACATTACACATTACTTATATTAGCCACGATATTAATTTTTCTATAAACGCTATGTCCTCTCCGCCCGCTCTCCTGGTGTGAAGCTTCTATTAGGGTGATTACGGCTCCTCTTTCTACGGCTCGCAGCAGATTATCGGTGTAAGGTGATGGACTTTGCTCAAGTTCCTGAAGACACCAATCACATAGTGTAATATTAATGTGAACTTTGTCCTGCATTTATGCACATAATGTGATGTCTCTGTGTTCATGACAGAGTATAAGACAAGATGGGACTTATCGAGTAAGATAATAACAATGTATATAGAATAGTGGATAGTAAGTTAGATAGTGAGCTTGTTCAGCTACTGACTGTAGGATAAGTACTAGTTAAAGGGGAACTCCGGGGAAATAAACTTTTTGTACCCTCCCTGCCCTCCTACAAGATGAAGCAGAGCCGGCTCTACAGTTCTAGGATGTATAGGTCACTAATAAATCAATAAACTCCTATCTGCTCCTCAGCTCTCAGCCCTCCCTTCCAGGGGTGGACTGGCCCAGGTGGCAGGGGGGCAAGTGCCCCCTGGGCTGGTGGTATAGTCCACATCTAGGGGATGCCCCCCCACAGGAATGGGCCGGCCAGCTGCGCTTTGCGCCTACCCCCCCAGTCCACCCCACCCCCGGCCAGAGGCACCAGCCAGCCCCTGCTCCCTTCAATCATTAATAGTGCTAAAGTTTCAGGGGACAGGAAGCCATCAAGTTGATATGGGGAGGGGAGACCTTGGCAGTGCTGAATCAATGCAGTGCTCTGCCTCTGCTCCTAGCCTGATACATGGCAGCACACATTGTGCACCATCTCCTGTGTTCTCGTAGGTTTTCTCCAGGTTCTCTGTTACTATCTCCAGGCACAGACTAGGAACGGGCTTCCCTGTAAGAGGACTTTCTCCAGCAGTACATGTTCTTGGGAGGAAGCTTGACAGAGACGTCTGTTATTATAAGATAAGAGTCTTGTCAATGGTCGTAACCGTTGTGTCAGTGGGTCCCTGTGGATGTGACATGACTCTCGGTTGAACGGGGACTAAATGCCTCTGACGTGCAGGAGTGTGGTGCTAAGCACAAAGGAGGAGGAAGGACTAGCGGCAGTAGTGATACCAGGAGTTATGGAACGGTCTGAAGTGAAACCATAGCCAGTGCACAATAAGCCATAGCCAGAGATTAATCCCTGAAACACACACCAAAGACCTAACAACCGTATCACTGCAGCACAACTGACCAAGAGGACATGGAAGGATTAAATATCCCTCTCATGGATCACCTTACTGACCCGTCCCAGGGCTGTGGGGTACCCGGTCCCAGGCATTGTAGTTCACGGGGAAATGTCACGGGGCCTGTTGCCCGGTCCTGTGGCCCTGGTGGTCCCTTAAAAAGGGGAAAACAGTCAATGGAAATAAATAAAAGATGATTGTGACGCCACCTACGGTTCCGGTAGTGTGACCGGCGCAGCGGGACAGACCTCTGGAGTGATTGTGGAGCAGCAGGATGGTTATGCTCCCCGTAGGTGGAGCGGGATCCCCAAGGCAGTAGTGAAAGTTTGTGGTTTCACACAGGGACATAGCTACACCAGGCCTGTTGTCTTCTCCATGCTGCAGTCGGCGGCTCATCAGGTGGAGATAATAAAGGACGCCACACAGTCTTTACACTGTACGGGTTTACTGGCAGTTCTTAAGTAAGATGACAAACATCACAGTCTTTTCAGGTCAGCCTGGCCTGGGTAGTCACCGGGAATCAGGATGCTTTACCCAGGACCCTTGGTGGAATGCCTGCTGTTCCTGCCCGGTCCCTTCCTGCGCTTTCTCCTGTCTACCTCAGCGCTCCCGTGCGCAGAGCCTGAAGCCAGCTCCCACAGATCTCACGGTGGGGGACTCTTCTCCAGGTCCCCCAGACCCTATACGGAGCCTTTTTCTGGGTGCACCAGGTGTTGGCCTTGACTTCCTCCAGAAGCTCGAGCCTCCATTTCGACGGCTCGGGGATAGACACCCTCACCGTGCTCAGAACTGGTCCTCTGTTTCGGGACAGATCTCTCCAGTCAGTAAATGTACCAGGTCCAGATTCAGGCGCACCACACTACCTGGTGCCCTTAGGATCTCCTTCCTTCCTGATAGCCTCTCCGCCACCCTGTGTTCCTCACTCCCCAATGGAGCTCTCACAGACTACTCTGTCGCTCCTCCCACCCACACACTTTTCTACCCTTTCACACCTCCCATGGGACTGGGTCCTTCCTGAAGCGGGTCCACCCACGGTCCCCTGCCTAGGGTGAGTGTGGATGTGTTGTGTGAGGGTCCTTTGTGTGGCATCTCAATTCCCTAGTCACAGGAATACTACACACTCTTTTATGGGTGCAGTACCCCTACGTGGAAACCCGACCAGTGGGGTGCCACATTACACCAATGAGGTGATGCCCAACCTACCACAACATACCTGAGTAAGGAGAAACAGCGTCCCATGCCTCCCAGCTGACACTGGTGATCCAGGAGTCCTGGGACCCGTGAATAGTATCAGTAATGCGAGTGACGTGTTCCACCTCCCAACAACACCAAGACCTCATGTAGGTCCCTGGAAATGGAGTACATTTCCCAATTACGAAACATCTTAGGCTGGGACCACATTTGCATTGTGGATGCGTTTTTTAAACTAAAGATAGTATAGAATCAGATGTATTAATGCTCCCATTGACTTCAATACATGTAACACATGCTAACCCATGGTCAAATTGTCACCCGTTTCTTGCTATCCATTTTTTTAAATAGACATTGAAACGCGGACTGCAGCGTTTTCTGGCTCGTTTTGTTCAACGTGCATGTGACGGATGTGATATTGTTTTATTGGAGCCTATGTGCAACGCAACCTGACACACAGCACTTGCTAATGTGCAATTTTGAGCATGCGTCATAATGGTCATGTCCACACACCTGCGCTCTAAGTATTTAGCGATTCTCCGCTAAACACTTAGGTTTTGTCAGAGAAGCGCAGGTGCGGGTGTGTCGGTGTTTTCTGCAGACGCAGCCCTGGTTACCCGATGTGTATCTAGCAGCGTTTTCCCGTGCGCTTGTCTTAAGCAGACACTAGGCAGCCTGCTGTGTGAAGTGGTTACCACGATGCACATCGGGTAACCAGGGGCTGCGCCTGCAGAAAACGCCGACACACACGCACCTGCGCTTCTCTGACAAAACCTAAGTGTTTCGCGGAGAACCGCTAAATACTTAGAGCGCAGGTGTGTGGACATGGCGAATGGGTTTTTAATACCAGAAAATGCAAATGAACCCATGTGACACATCATGTGATGAGCCTGTATGACTTAAAACTGCTTGTAAACCAGGAGGTGTATGTGTGCATGCTGTGTACATCCCTCGCTGTGTGACTGTGATATTCAGGGTATGTGTGCATGCTGTGTGCATCCCTCGCTGTGTGACTGTGATATTCAGGGTATGTGTGCATGCTGTGTGCATCCCTCGCTGTGTGACTGTGATATTCAGGGTATGTGTGCATGCTGTGTGCATCCCTCGCTGTGTGACTGTGATATTCAGGGTATGTGTGTATGCTGTGTGCATCCCTCGCTGTGTGACTGTGATATTCAGGGTATGTGTGCATGCTGTGTGCATCCCTCGCTGTGTGACTGTGATATTCAGGGTATGTGTGTATGCTGTGTGCATCCCTCGCTGTGTGTCTGTGATATTCAGGGTATGTGTGCATGCTGTGTGCATCCCTCGCTGTGTGACTGTGATATTCAGGGTATGTGTGCATGCTGTGTACATCCCTCGCTGTGTGACTGTAATATTCAGGGTATGTGTGCATGCTGTGTGCATCCCTCGCTGTGTGACTGTGATATTCAGGGTATGTGTGCATGCTGTGTGCATCCCTCGCTGTGTGACTGTGATATTCAGGGTATGTGTGCATGCTGTGTGCATCCCTCGCTGTGTGACTGTGATAGTCAGGGTATGTGTGCATGCTGTGTGCATCCCTCGCTGTGTGACTGTGATAGTCAGGGTATGTGTGCATGCTGTGTGCATCCCTCGCTGTGTGACTGTGATAGGGTAGGGTCACATTGGCGTTTTTTGTTTAGAATCCTGATCCGGTTTTGAGCTTTAAAAAAGCTCAAAACCGGACCAGGAAAGGCTCCTGATAGAAGCCTATGCAAAACACCGGATGGCTTCACAAGCCATCCGGTGGCCGGATCCGGCACTGCTGCCTGCGTTTAAAATCATGCAGGCAGCAGTTTTCGCAGCGTTTACCGGGCCGCACTGCGGTCACCGGATGGCTCAGGATGTGTAATCCCTGAGCCATCCGGTAACTGCCGAGGTTGCGGTTCCCGGCTATTGGCGGGATCCGCAACCTTAAAAAAGAGTAAAATTGTTGATCTAAATGACTTTTTAAGGTCTGTAGGGGGGCTTAGACCCCCCTACAGACCGGCCGCCCACTTCTATAGTGTACTTCAGCTATATCTCACGGGGCACGGGCTCCCCGGAGCAAAGTGCCCCCCCCCCGTATCACTATACAGGGGTGCCTACACCCCTCTATTACAATGATGCTTTAATGATGTCCAAAAATGCAGTACAAAAAGGATTTTAGCAATCGCAATGTAAGTTCATACTTACATGCTGTTGTAGGCAGAGTCCCGAGAAAACCATGGGCGGGGCTGTGTGCAGCAGCCTCCGCCCACTCCTTCTTGATGGCCGCCCCCTCTGGCCGTAATCCAGTGTTGTGAGGGCGGGAACGTCGTTAAAGGGGCGTGGCTAACTATTTGCCGTGGTTAGCCACGCCCCTTTAACGACGTTCCCGCCCTCACAACACTGGATTACGGCCAGAGGGGGCGGCCATCAAGAAGGAGTGGGCGGAGGCTGCTGCACACAGCCCCGCCCATGGTTTTCTCGGGACTCTGCCTACAACAGCATGTAAGTATGAACTTACATTGCGATTGCTAAAATCCTTTTTGTACTGCATTTTTGGACATCATTAAAGCATCATTGTAATAGAGGGGTGTAGGCACCCCTGTATAGTGATACGGGGGGGGGCACTTTGCTCCGGGGAGCCCGTGCCCCGTGAGATATAGCTGAAGTACACTATAGAAGTCGCCGGCCGGTCTGTAGGGGGTCTAAGCCCCCTACAGACCTTAAAAAGTCATTTGGATCAACAATTTTACTCTTTATTAAGGTTGCGGATCCCGCCAATAGCCGGGAACCGCAACCTCGGCAGTTACCGGATGGCTCAGGGATTACACATCCTGAGCCATCCGGTGACCGCAGTCCGGTATTCTGCACACATTTTTGAAAAAAATGTGTGTGCCCGGCATTGCGTTCACCGCATCCGGATCCGGATGCGGTGAATGCAATTTAGCTTAGCAATGTGACCCTACCCATATTCAGGGTATGTGTGCATGCTGTGTGCATCCCTCGCTGTGTGACTGTGATATTCAAGGTATGTGTGCATGCTGTGTGCATGCTGTGGGCATCCCTCGCTGTGTGACTGATAGTCAGGGTATGTGTGCATGCTGTGTGCATCCCTCGCTGTGTGACTGTGATATTCAGGGTATGTGTGCATGCTGTGGGCATCCCTCGCTGTGTGACTGTGATATTCAGGGTATGTGTGCATGCTGTGGGCATCCCTCGCTGTGTGACTGTGATATTCAGGGTATGTGTGCATGCTGTGTGCATCCCTCGCTGTGTGACTGTGATATTCAGGGTATGTGTGCATGCTGTGTGCATGCTGTGTGCATCCCTCGCTGTGTGACTGTGATATTCAGTGTATGTGTGCATGCTGTGTGCATCCCTCGCTGTGTGACTGTGATATTCAGGGTATGTGTGCATGCTGTGTGCATCCCTCGCTGTGTGACTGTGATATTCAGGGTATGTGTGCATGCTGTGTGCATCCCTCGCTGTGTGACTGTGATATTCAGGGTATGTGTGCATGCTGTGTGCATCCCTCGCTGTGTGACTGTGATATTCAGGGTATGTGTGCATTCTGTGTGCATCCCTCGCTGTGTGACTGTGATAGGCCAGGGTCACATTTCCGTTTTTGTTGCAAAATCCTGATCCGGTTTTGAGCTTTAAAAAAGCTCAAAGCCGGACCAGGAAACGCTCCTCATAGGAGCCTATGCAAAACACCGGATGGCTTCACAAGCCATCCGGTGGCCGGATCCGGCACTGCTGCCTGCGTTTAAAATCATGCAGGCAGCAGTTTTCGCAGCGTTTGCCGGGACCGCACTGCGGTCACCGGATGGCTCAGGATGTGTAATCCTGAGCCATCCGGTAACTGCAGAGTGTGCGGTTCCCGATCTGCGAAGTTAATAAAGAGTTAACTAGCTGCCCTAAATGACTTGTTGAGGTCTGTAGGGGGGCTTAGACCCCCCTACAGACCGTCCGGCGACTTCTATAGTGTTCTGCAACAATGTGTTACTGTGCACGGGCGAGGAGCCCGTGCATGTCATCCAAAGGTGCCCCTAACCCCCCGTATCACTATACTGGGGTGCATAGACCCCTCTATTCCAAATAAGCTGTATTGGTGTATAGTACATGCTAAATGTGGCCATTCGCAATGTAAGTATATACTTACATTCTTTCGTAGGCAGAGATGAGGAAATCCATGGGCGGGGCTGTGTGCAGTAGCCTCCGCCCGCTCCTTCTTGATGCCCGCCCCCTCTGGCCGTAATCCAGTGTTTTGAGGGCGGGGACGTCGTTAAAGGGGCGTGGCTAACCGCGGCACATTAGTTAGCCACGCCCCTTTAACAACGTCCCCGCCCCCACAAGACTGGATTACGACCAGAGGGGGCGGGCATCAAGAAGGAGCGGGCGGAGGCTACTGCACACAGCCCCGCCCATGGATTTCCTCATCTCTGCCTACGAAAGAATGTAAGTATATACTTACATTGCGAATGGCCACATTTAGCATGTACTATACACCAATACAGCTTATTTGGAATAGAGGGGTCTATGCACCCCAGTATAGTGATACGGGGGGTTAGGGGCACCTTTGGATGACATGCACGGGCTCCTCGCCCGTGCACAGTAACACATTGTTGCAGAACACTATAGAAGTCGCCGGACGGTCTGTAGGGGGGTCTAAGCCCCCCTACAGACCTCAACAAGTCATTTAGGGCAGCTAGTTAACTCTTTATTAACTTCGCAGATCGGGAACCGCACACTCTGCAGTTACCGGATGGCTCAGGATTACACATCCTGAGCCATCCGGTGACCGCAGTGCGGTATTCTGCACACAGTTTTGACAAAAACTGTGTGTGCCCGGCATTGCGTTCACCGCATCCGGATCCGGATGCGGTGAATGCAATTTAGCTTTCCAATGTGACCCTACCCTTATTCAGGGTATGTATGCATGTTGGGTGCATCCCTCGCTGTGTGACTGTGATATTCAGTGTATGTGTGTATGCTGTGTGCATCCCTCGCTGTGTGACTGTGATATTCAGTGTATGTGTGCATGCTGTGTGCATCCCTCGCTGTGTGACTGTGATATTCAGAGTATGTGTGCATGCTGTGTGCATGCTGTGTGCATCCCTCGCTGTGTGACTGTGATATTCAGGGTATGTGTGCATGCTGTGTGCATGCTGTGTGCATCCCTCGCTGTGTGACTGTGATATTCAGTGTATGTGTGCATGCTGTGTGCATCCCTCGCTGTGTGACTGTGATATTCAGGGTATGTGTGCATGCTGTGTGCATGCTGTGTGCATCCCTCGCTGTGTGACTGTGATATTCAGGGTATGTGTGCATGCTGTGTGCATCCCTCGCTGTGTGACTGTGATATTCAGGGTATGTGTGCATGCTGTGTGCATCCCTCGCTGTGTGACTGTGATATTCAGGGTATGTGTGCATGCTGTGTGCATGCTGTGTGCATCCCTCGCTGTGTGACTGTGATATTCAGGGTATGTGTGCATGCTGTGTGCATCCCTCGCTGTGTGACTGTGATATTCAGGGTATGTGTGCTCTGATTTTATTGTGCCTATAAATTGTACATTGACTATTTGTGTTCTATTTGCGATGCATCTTGTGTTTGTTGTGCACAAATGTTGAATACGGATTCTTTACAACCAGCTACAGGTTTTTTGATTGTTATTTGTTCCTTTTTTTGAGTTAATGCCGGTCACATGTTTTTGTTGTGTCCGTCCACCTGTGTATACTTATATATGTATTATGACGTGTTGGTGTTGTGTATGGCTATGGTCACACATCCGGATTTTTTTTTTAAAACCTGATCCGGTTTTCAATTTTTGAAAAGTTCAAAACCGGATCAGGAAACGCTCCTCATAGGAGCCTATGATAAAAACCGGATTGCTTCACAAGCAGTCCGGTTTCCGTCTCCGACTCTGCAGCCTGTGTGAAAAATCATGCAGGCTGCAGTTTTCGGAGGGGTTCTGTTATCTGCAATGCGGGAACCGGATGGCTCAGGATATGTAATCCTGAGCAATCCAGTTACTGCATATACTTTGCTTATCCCAGCTGCCACCAGGATAAGCAAAGTGTTCTGTGTCTGTTTAAACTTTTACTTTTATTAATAAATGTTTCTAGAATGTCTCTAGGGGGTGCCCACTCTCCCTAGAGACCTTCCACCCAATCAGGTGGGCATATAATGATTTATTCACTTATGTACAGCAGCTGGTTTCTGTCAGCTGCTGAACAGTTTTATCAATAAAAGCGCCGGACTCCTCAGAGAGCAGCGCGCATACTATAGCTATTGCTATAGTATGTGCGCTGTCCGAGGTCCTGAAGCCTTATACAGTAAGATCTATGGGCAGCGCTTGAGGCAGACCGCCGCGGACCGGATATAGCACACAGGACTGGGGGGCTATTATGCCCTCCGGTCCGGTGTGCAGCGCACGCAGTTCCCGCGGCTGAAAAGTCAGGACCACGGGCGCCGCGGCCCTGACCCGTCACCAGCTGCAGCTGCATGCACTGCACACCGGACTGGAGGGCATAAGAGCCCCCCAGTCCTGTGTGCTGATCCGGTCCGCGGCGGTCTGCCTCAAGCGGACAGCCACAGATCGGATCACACACGCAGTGTGAAGCCAGCCATAGTGCTGATGAGTGGAGATGAGCGAGTACTAAAATGCTCGGGTGCTCAATGCTCGGGTTCAGCATCCCAAGATACTCGTGTACTCGGCCCGAGCACCGAGCCCAATGTAAGGCAATTAGTGACAGGCTCCGGCCACAGACTTCCGGCTATAAAACGAGTGTTTCTGGGTAAGGGCGGGAGGGGGGGCTTTTTCAAATCGTCACAGCATATAACACCTTGCTGTGGCCCCCAGAGGGGCCCTAACAATCAATCTGCTCTGTGAGGTGCCAGATCACTGTGTGCACTGAAGGGAGCTGTGTATTTGTGTCAGATCGATAATTATTAGCGAATAGTCCGAGCTTCTCGGCGGTACTCGGTGCTCGCCCAGCATCCTGAGTACCGGGATACTCATGCGAGTAACGCGTAGCGCCGAGCATGTTCGCTCATCCCTACTGATGAGTTCTTCTTCAGTTGCGCCATGTCCTGTCATATAGCCCAATTGTAACGTCTGCACTGCACCAATGTACCACTGCAGTGATGTAAAGATAGTGGCTCACCTGCATCACTGCCACCATGGTACGACTCGGTTTTCCAGTTTAGTTCCATACATTAAACAGAGATCTGCTCATTATAAGCTCCTTAGGTCGGCTTCACACCGCAGTTTGGAGCTGTCAGGTTCTATCTGGTGTTTTGCAGGATGCACCAGACAGAACCCGACAGCACCGGACGAGCACAACTGAGGGTCAATCTGCCCCCTGATCCGGTTTTGCACAGGATTTGTTTGTGCGCGTCTCTGCTGCTGTCCAGTGATGAAATTTCAGCTTGTGTGTGCAGGAGAGCTGCCTGTGGTGCTGAAATTTCAGCCGTGGAGCTCTCCATGGTGCTGGGCTTCAGCAACAGCTCTAAAATGCTGCTGTCCATGGTGCTGAATGAGCGCAGCTGGATTTCAGAGCCGCCGCCCTTCAGTAAAAGGCATCCAGGAAGCGCTCCGTTTTTTTTGCCGGATCCGGCTCGATCCGGCGCCCATAGACTCCCATTTTATGGGCGCTGGATTGCACCAGATCCAGGAGGATCCAATTTTGTTCGTTTTTTGTACCAGACAAAAAAAATGATGCAGAATCCGATTTTGTGTCCAGAGCAGAAAACCAAAACAACCAGATCCAGCCACAAAATCACAAAACCAGAGACTAAATAAGACCAATCCAGCACCATAGGGGGCACCATAGGGACACATGGGGCCCAAACCAGACAGAACCTGAAACCACAACACCGTGGTGTGAAGCCGGCCTTAAGGGCCCGTTACCAGTCTGTAAGAGGAGAAGGCTTGTAATTAGGGTATACATTGGGTAACTAGGCTCTGCGCACTGCCTAGATACCCGCTGTTTACCATGGTTACCAGCCTCCCAGCATGTCTCCTGCTGTCACACAAGCCGATGCTGAGCGCCCAGCGGGAGACCAACGATAGATTTATGGTCCAGTCCATAAATCTGCAATCAACAATCAGCGATGTATCGTTGATCGTTGAGAGGTGTCACACACAACAATGTAGTTTCGATATCGCTGCAACGTCACCAAACCAGTGACATTTCAATGATATCGTTCACGATACCGTTGTGTGTAACGGGCCCTTTACAGTTATACACTGCTGCACAGCACAGGTTAGCAGTGAGAGAGGGGGAGGGGGACACACAGAGTTTTGCCAGCTCACAGGTGTTGACAGTCACAGATGGCTCAGGTGTGCACAGACAGGAGGCTGATCACAAGGATAACACTGATTAACGGGTTACACAGGGCACAGGGGTGAAACAGTGCACTATGGTTAGACAGCTGCATGGCGCACACATTGGGCACATTGTTGATTTATTAAGATTTTTTACCAAGAGATATGGTGGGTTTACACACCGCGATATCGGCGTCCAACTCCGATCCAACTCCGACAAAAAGTCACGTGGTTCGGGAGTTGGACCCGATATCGCTTGCGCGTTGTACGGTTTGAACAAACAACGCGATCCTGGAACGATGCCAAAACGATATCGGGGTTGAATGAATGTGCTATTCAACCGCCCGATATCGCATGGCCGTTGTAGCAGCATCGTAGCGTGTAACAGCACAACTACGATGTGTACTCGCAACTCACCCATTAACTCCCATGTTAAATGGTCGTTCCTGGGTTGGTGGGCGTACACATCGGAGGGACGTTGTTTCCCGATATCGCAGCGTGTAAACTGCCGATGCGATATCGAGAAAAGTGTCAAAAAAATGCGCGCTCCCGCGCCGTTGTATCCCGATATCGTCCCGATATCGGGACGTGTAAACCCACCATCAATGGTAACGTGTGAGTACATACAAGCACTGAAGATATTGCGCGGCACTGTGTGCATTCATGTTTAATCAGCGTTTGGACATGCATGGCTTATGGCCACTTTACACATCCCAACATCGTTTCGATATTGTATACAACGCCACGGGAGCGCGCACTTTTTTGGCAGACATCCCAGATCGCATAGGAGATGTTACACAGGGCGATATCGGCAGGCAACGCAACTGCGATGTCTACGCCCCCTCGTACGCGTGACCCAGGGAACGACCATTTAACATGGGAGTGAATAGGGGAAGTTGCTCTCCAAGTCGGTGTTGGGCTGTCACACAGCATGATCCGGACACATCGTCCGTCCAATATCGGGCAGTTGGAGCCTGCAAAATTCTTCCCCGATATCGGTGTGGCATCGTTCGTGCATTGTATTGCACATTTACACCACACAACGCACGAACGAAATCGGGGCCAACGCACGAACCACGTGACTGCTTATCGGAGTTGGACGACGATATCGGGGACGTGTAAAGTGGCCATTACAATTGTTGCAATATGTGTTGTGATGCTGCATAAATCTGTAATTGTATGTAA
This sequence comes from Allobates femoralis, assembly GCA_033576535.1. NCBI lineage: Eukaryota > Metazoa > Chordata > Amphibia > Anura > Aromobatidae > Allobates > Allobates femoralis. The sequence goes on along the minus strand of JARQOC010000013.1, from coordinate 7,665,406 downwards.
GGGTACCTTTACACGCCGCCACAGAGTGCAGCAACAGGCAGGCAGCCCACGTGCACGCGCGCGTTTTTAACGGTGGATACCGATCGCTGATGCCGCATATAGACACCGCCACAGCGTGCTCCACTGAAGGCGTCTTTGTTCCCCGGAAGTGCCGACGGGTGCCACAGCTTACTTCCTGTTGAATACGTTCCCCGATTTACACGCTGGTACCACAAAGTACACAGGTGTGACAGAGTTGTGTATTTTGTGACGCAAAAACGTTGATTGGACAACGCAATAGCGTCATGATTGGGCAGCCTGCGCAGGAAGGCTGGCTGATATATGACGCCATTGCCATTGTGGGAGTGTGTATGGACAGCTCTTTAAATATGGCGCCCTGTGAAGGGAGAGCCAATGGTAATGCAGGAGCCTGCACCAATGATCGCTGATGGGGCGCGGTATCCATGAGGCTGTGTGACGCCCCTGGGAGTTCGTAGGCCACGCAAATACCTTGCCTGTGCCCCGATTACACGCCGCCACCATTGGGATTGTGCCTTGCTGTTTTGAGCACGGCTCAGACACAGGTATCCAAAGGAACTGCAGGGCGCAAGGAGGAACTTCCCGATTTACACGCCGCCATTTCATAGTAATTTCATGGCAACAGGCACAAATATCCCCAATGCCGGGCAGTTGCTACCTTCTTGTGGTGGCGTGTAAAAGGGACCTTAGGGGTTTCTAGAAAATGCAGATTTCTTGGAGGAGAAAAGCTGCATTTTTACCTCCATTTTGCTGTGTTTGCACATAGAATGCCGTGCATTCTTTTCATTCATTCTTTTCATTCATTCTTTTCATTCACTCTGTGCAGGTTTCAGTCTTTGCTCGTGAGTCTGTAGATAGAGAGAGGTTAGAGGACACCTTGTGCTCCACACCCAGCGTTGGTGGTATAGTGGTGAGCATAGCTGCCTTCCAAGCAGTTGACCCGGGTTCGATTCCCGGCCAACGCACAAGATCATTTTTGCATGACCCAGAAAGTCGCAACTTGAAAGAAAACCTTCATTAACACTTTCTTGACCAGGTCACATTTTTCAAAATTTAGAATACCTGTTTTAGGGGTAAAAATTCACTTCTGAAGTGATTTTGGGGGTTCTCGATGTCAGCGTTCCCCCGCGCAATATAAACTACAACTCGTATAGTAAGGAATTCAGAACCATATTCAGATTTGTTTTAACCCTTCAGGTGCTTTATAGGAAAAGAATAAAATAAAAACATTTTTTTTACATTTTAATTGGATTTTCAGAATATAACATTGGGTAGGATAACACAGTATAGGGTAGAACATCCCAACGACACTGAAGATTACCAGGAGTACATACAGTGCCTACAAGTAGTCTTCAACCCCCTGCAGATTTAGCTGGTTTGATAAGATGCAAATAAGTTAGAGCCTTCAAACTGCAAACGAGAGTAGGATTTATTAACAGAAGCAGAAATCTTACAAACCAAAAAGTTATGTTGCTCAGTTGAATTTTAATAAATTTTAAACATAAAAGTGTGGGTCAATTATTATTCAACCCCTAGGGTTAATATTTTGTGGAATAACCCTTGTTTGCAATTACAGCTAATAATGGTCTTTTATAAGACCTGATCAGGCCGACACAGGTCTCTGGAGTTATTTTGGCCCACTCCTCCATGCAGATCTTCTCCAAAGTTATCTAGGTTCTTTGGGTGTCTCATGTGGACTTTAATCTTGAGCTCCTTCCACAAGTTTTCAATTGGGTTAAGGTCAGGAGACTGACTAGGCCACTCCATCACCTTGATTTTTTCCCTCTTGAACCAGGCCTTGGTTTTCTTGGCTGTGTGCTTTGGGTCGTTGTCTTGTTGGAAGATGAAATTACGACCCATCTTAAGATCCTTGATGGAGGAGCGGAGGTTCTTGGCCAAAATCTCCAGGTAGGCCGTGCTATCCATCTTCCCATGGATGCGGACCAGATGGCCAGGCCCCTTGGCTGAGAAACAGCCCCACAGCATGATGCTGCCACCACCATGCTTGACTGTAGGGATGGTATTCTTGGGGTCGTATGCAGTGCCATCCAGTCTCCAAACGTCACGTGTGTGGTTGGCACCAAAGATCTCGATCTTGGTCTCATCAGACCATAGAACCTTGAACCAGTCTGTCTCAGAGTCCTCCAAGTGATCATGAGCAAACTGTAGACGAGCCTTGACATGACGCTTTGAAAGTAAAGATACCTTACGGGCTCGTCTGGAACGGAGACCATTGCGGTGGAGTACGTTACTTATGGTATTGACTGAAACCAATGTCCCCACTGCCATGAGATCTTCCCGGAGCTCCTTCCTTGTTGTCCTTGGGTTAGCCTTGACTCTTCGGACAAGCCTGGCCTCGGCACGGGAGGAAACTTTCAAAGGCTGTCCAGGCCGTGGAAGGCTAACAGTAGTTCTATAAGCCTTCCACTTCCGGATGATGCTCCCAACAGTGGAGACAGGTAGGCCCAACTCCTTGGAAAGGGTTTTGTACCCCTTGCCAGCCTTGTGACCCTCCACGATCTTGTCTCTCATGACCTTGGAATGCTCCTTTCTCTTTCCCATGTTGACCATGTATGAGTGCTGTTCACAAGTTTGGGGAGGGTCTTAAATAGTCAGAAAAGGCTGGCAAAAGAGATAATTAATCCACACATGTGAAGCTCATTGTTCTTTGTGCCTGAGCTACTTCTTAATACTTTAGGGGGACCAAACAGAATTCTGGTGGTTTGAGGGGTTGAATAATAAATGACCCTCTGAATTAACTTTTAACACTTTAAAAAAAAAAAAAAAAATTAAAAAAATCTTTTTGGCTGCATTTCCCACTTCCAGGCTGATCTACAGTCCAAATGTCACAATGCCAAGGTAATTCCGCATGTGTCAACCAGCTAAATCTGCAGGGGGTTGAATACTACTTGTAGGCACTGCATACAGATCCTTCTTGTTAGACAACATGCCCGCATAGCATTTACAATAGTATATAGATACATACATGGATCTCAGTCACTGCCTCGTACCACAAATATTGGGGAAATAATGGGAGAGAGAAGAGCCAGGCTGAATGCTGGTGATAGGGGAAGGAAGAGGATCTCTGTTACTGTATTGTGCATAGTCCAGCATGTCGTTCTAAGGTAATATATGCTGTATCTTTACCAGACATTATACATCTGTAAGGGTATCGTCACACCTGGACATATCGCCGGCGATATGTCCAGTTGTGACGGTACCCTAAGGGTACCTTTACACGCCGCAACTTTTGGTGGCGATCGGAGGCGCTTTTACCCTCCGCAATTTCGCCCTCAACCCAAGGCGATGTGTTGCCCTGGAAGTTGCCACACAAACAGCGGGAAACATCCGGTAGACTCCCGTCACCACTTCACACGCCGCAATCCCCAAAGGAATGTGGGCGTACCTGTTCAGAGCGGCGAGGAGATAGGCGTGCCAAATTGTTGTACACCGCGCCCCAAACACAATCATTGGACAACGCAATAGCGTTATGATTGGTCAGCCTGCGCAGGTAGGCCGGCTAATACATGACGCCATTGCCATTGTGTGGTGGTGAATGGTCAGCTCTTCAAATATGGCGCCCTGTGCAGGGACAGCCAATGGAAACACAGTAGCCCCCACCAATCATCTCTGATGGGGCGCGGTATCCAACACGCTGTGGCACGCCTCCGGGAATTCACTGATTCTATCCCTATCGCCCGTTCACACGCCAAAACCAGGGCAATTCACCTTCAGGGGTGCCTCTGGTTTTTGAACAATGCTCTGAAACCGCAACCGGGAGCAACTTTGAAGATCACCACCGGAGTCCACAATTACACGCCCCAATTTCGTAGCAATTTAACGGTAACGGGGCTCCGGATTGTCTGTCAGATATCTCACCATGGTTGCGGCGTGTAGAGGTACCCTAATAGTTCCCGAGGCCCCTAATGTCCGGCTCAGATCCTCCAGACCATTCTGTGTGGCGGAAGCGGCTGATTATTCTCGATATTTCCTGAGGGCTATAGTGAAAAATCCCTGCTGATTTTTCCTTACTCCTTTCTGCCTCTATTCATTCCATTCCCAGTAAGTGTTTCATCTGGGATATTATCATCACCATCGATGGGATGCTTGGTGTAAGCCATTCGCCCAGTAAACCGCGTAGGGATGCAACTAGGAATGTGTGAATGTTGTTAGGGATCTTTGCTTTATCTCCGGTGGGTTGAGTCTCCGGGGGTCTTAACTGATGACAGAGCCTGGCTCGTGGTGTTTGTGGGATTCCCCATTATGATGGAACCTGTTCCCTATCCTGTGTCCAGTCCTCTGTTCCTGCCCTGCATTCCCGCACCCCGGCCAGAGATCCGGTGAAGGCGTTCTGCACTTAGGTCCCGCTGTAATCCTGTCAGGGGATCTAGGAGAGGAGGGAATATTGAACCCATATAATGCTGTGTGCAGGAGCTTAACATACGTCTCCCTCCATCTTTCACATAGAATGGATTTTTTGACCTGTTCCCCACCTGTAGAATTGTCTCTGCAATATCTTGATATCCCCAGTCCATTTCTCCCAAGTCTCTAAAGGCCACGTTACACACACAGATATCTGGGACCAACTTCTGAACAACTTACTGGTTGCAGTGAAATCATGGACACATTGTTACACTTGTACACAGCCACAAAATGGAGCAATGTGTCCATGATTTCACTGCAACCAGAGATCTGTTCAGGAGTTGGTCCCAGATATCTGTGTGTGTAACGTGGCCTTCAGGAATTGATGTCTTACAGTATTGTATATATATTCCCACTTCATTAAATAACCTGCGAAGTCTAGATAGGCAAAGAGAGTGGACTTGCGTGACCTGTAGAAAGTGTCTGCTTTCTATGTGGACTTTGTCCATGATTTCTTGTGGGCTCAGCCATCATTTAACCTCCGTATCCATAGTGTCCCCCGCTTTCCTCAGCTATCACCTGCTTGTCCTATCACTTTTTTGATTTCCGTTCCCTGGGGAAATATTGTCATATGTTTAGAGATCTGGAGGGGAAGGCCAAATGCCTTCGTTCCTATCTTCCAGCATACGATGGTATCCCGAAGCAGTAGGGATGATTTTATATCTGCGGGAGTTTGGCCTGTTTTGTATGTAAGAGAACATTTAACTGTCTATCAAATTGGATATTAGAGTATCAGTTAGTCCCCTGTAGCCAATCTATCACATACTTGCTATGTTGTAGGCTCTGACATTCGGAAAATTGATCCCACCTTCACTTCTCCTTAGCATCAGTTTTCCCAATGCGATTCTGGGCCTTTCACCTGCCCAAATAAAACGGGTGAAAGCTCTGTTTATTGTGTTTATATCTATATGCTTGAGTATCAGGGGTAATGTCTGTAATGGGTATAGGAGTCTGGCAAAGCTGATCATTTTAATTAGGTGGCATCTTCCCAGGAGAGATAGTGGCAGATTCTGCCATCTCTGAAGTAATTGTGAGTAATTCCTCTGCTGCTGGACCCTATAAGGTCTGGCAGCAGAGGAAAAACCTGCAATTTCCCCATTTCATTGTTTAAAAGTCGGCGGTAAAAAGACGCTGGCTTTTGAACAATGCTGACAGCTTGCAGAGGCTGTCACTATTGTTCGGGAGCGGGGGAGGCGGAGCGCCGGTGTTCACTCACCGTCCTCTGAGTCTTCTTCCCTGTGTCTTTGTGACTGCAGCCGTATAGGGAACCTCCACCAGAGATGTAGCAGAGCTGTGTACCCTGGGAATGTTCATGTGAGTTCATCAACTCACATGAATCCTGCCAGCACTGCTACTTCAAATGAACAGCTGACCTGAGTTAGCTGTTCATTTGAAAATCCAGGCGGGAAGGTCAAAAATAGAAAACCGGATTAAACCCGGATTGCCCCGGTCTGGAGCAATCCGGGACCATAGAGCCCCATGTTATGGGGGGCGCCGGATTGCACCGGACCGGTACAATCCGAGAGAATCCGGTTTTCAGCAATAGCTGCAATGCTTTGCGGCCGCAGCCGTGCTATACGGCTGCAGTGGCAAAGACACAGGGAAGAAGACTCGGAGGACGGTGAGTGAACACCGGCGCTCCCCCCACCCCTCGGCTCCCAAACAATAGTGACCGCCTCTGCAAGCTGTCAGCATTGTTTAAAAGTCAACGGCTTTTTACTGCCGGCCTTTAAACAATGAAATGGGGAAATTGCAGGTGTTTCCTCTGCTGCCAGACCTTATAGGGTCCAGCAGCAGAGGAATTACTCACTTCCCCATTCATTTACATTGGACTCGTTATTTTGCGAGTAATCGCTTGGAAACTCGCAGAGTACCGAGTCCTGCGAGTAGATTCGCCCATCCCTAAGTGATATCCATCACTCTTAGTAGATACCCCCATGGCTGGCTCCGGTGTACCACCATATCTACTTATGTCCTAGATGTCACCAGAGGAAGCTATGGGTGCGGAGCAGGACCTGATGTAGAGGATCGATGACTCCTCCATTCATCACATTATGGAATCAGCTGCAGTAATGTAAGACTATGTGCACACTGGGCATTTGTGATCCGTTTTTGCGCTGCATTTTTGCACAAAAAAACGGATGAATTTTTGTCAGGTCAGCCCAGTCTATGAGACTTGTGAAATGCCGACGGTTGCGTCTTTTCCTGATCAGGTTTTGTTGCAAAAACCTGATCAGGAAAAGAAGAATCACGTTAATTAAGTAATCGGGATTTTCAGCAAAAACGCTCCAATCCTCCCCCTCCCCGGTGATCCCACAGTGACCAGTGATTTCTTCCTCCTGGGCAGCGGGAAGAGCAGTGTGAAGTGACTACAGGACCTGCGCCCCATGTGACTCAGCCTGTCTCATGGGATGCAGGTCCTGGAAGTACCAAACCTGGAAGTAAGAAATGATCGGTAACGAGGGATGGCCGGAGGGTGGGAAAGTGTCTGTATCTGTCTGTGTGTCTGTCTGTGTGTCTGTCTGTGTGTTTGTGTGTCCCCTCCTGTGTGCTGTGTTTGTATGTGCATAAATGCAACTGGAAAAGTGACCTGTTTGTGTATTTTCCTGAGCCCAAACGGATTAGTTTTTTTTTGTGTGGGCAGACAGCCTACGCCCTCACCTCAATGTAGTAAGTGATGTGTCTTCAGATCCAGGGAGGTGCCTCAGCTGTAGTCGTGGCCGAGTGGTTAAGGCGATGGACTTGAAATCCATTGGGGTTTCCCCGCGCAGGTTCAAATCCTGCCGACTACGAGACATGTTTTGTTGATGTTAACTGTCGTGTCCTGTAGGGGTCACTAGTAGGATTGTTATCTCCATTCTGGAGGAGTTTCTTGGATACTTTTTCTTTCTCAGGATCATTTCCAGATCGAACCTCATAAGTAGAATCAGGAGCTTCCATGGATGTGGATGAGCAATGATTGTATAAACCTCCCTGACCGGTGATTACTAATTTGTACTGATATCACATTCTTCCTCCGGTCCAGTATCAGGACGCCCGGTCTGTGCTGTGTACGGGATGCCGGATCCACAATGGCCGCTCGATGCCCGTAATTCATTTTATTGACTGATTGATAACACGTCCCAATGTATTGGGCAGAGCTGACGGAGCTGATTTATGAGCGCATTAACAATCTTGATATTACACTGGTTATAGTGATATCCAAGGAAAGAGACGACAATCACCAGTGGATCCTACAAGAGACAGTTCTTTATTTCGGGTGCTTTATACAGTATTCAGGGAGTATGAAGCACCCGGAATAAAGACCAGTCACTTGTAGGATCCACTGGTGAGTGTCGTTTCTTTCCTTGGATATCGCTACTTATGACATGTTTGCGAAATTGAGCAGCACCAGTATACCGGCTCACCCAACCCACTGATCAACCATTTACGGTTGAGGTTGCCCCATGTCCCCCTCCCCTCCTTTCTGGCACATTAGACTATTTAACTGGTTATATATCAGTGATCTGAGTCCACTTCAGTTACAGCTTTATACAATACCTCCTCCCTCCCATACTCCGATGAGGAGCTTCTATTACAGTAATTACGGTTCCTCTCTACTACAGGTGGATTATCAGACAGAAGTCACCTCTGATCATGTTCTTCTCTGTTGTGACCTCAGTCACCAGAGGCTTCAGAGATAGCAGGTGATAGGTGTGTACAGGGCAGTGTGTGACATCTGTGTGCAGCTGTTACAATGGAGACACCTGTACGTCATCTACCGGCGTGCGTCCCTCAGGATACAGTGACGTCACAAACCAGAGAATCGACTCCCGTAGGAGGTCACTACCCGAAAATGTTTTATGTAACTGTGTGAAGGACAGAAAGTAAGGAAAGTATTCAAACCATTATACAGACACGCAACCGGGAGGCTGAGCCCCCTGTGCTGTATAGTGTAGTGTCGAGCCCCAGGCTTTGGGGTACTCTGGTATCAAGCTCCAAGGGGTTAAGGCTCCTGTGTCACGGGGAGTGGTGGCCGCGCCTGATCCCGTATCCTGGGGGACTTCTTTGAAAAGGGGGTTATATTTACAGGGGATTTTACATACAGTTGTCGTGACGCCACCTGTAGTTTCTGGTGATGGGTCACCAGTGCCGCCACAGTCCGCCAGAGGTAGATGGTAGTGTGGCTTAGTTGGCAAAGTCCTCTACAGGTAGGGCTGGATCTCCGGGGCAAGGGAGCAAGTTCATGCAAAAGAAACACAAGCAGAAGCGAAGTCACTTTTCTCCTGGGTACTTTACTGTTGGTTGTAGCAGCAGCGGTTACAGTTAACAGTTCAGCACTTGAGCTGTTACAAGAACGGGTAGCTTAACGGGTGGTGGCAATTGTTTCCATGTGGCTTGGTTAGGTGTCCCTCATTACTGCTCTTCCAGGTTGGTGTGAAGCCTGGCTGATCTGAAATCCAGCCTGGCCTCCTGTGCTCTCTCACCTTCGCTGTCGTCAGGTAACCCGCTAATGGCTGGTCGCTCTTTCCTCAGGCGGTGCCTGGCGCCCTTCTTGTTGACTGCTCTGGTGTCCAGGAGACATGAAGACTCCACGGTAATCCGGATTCTCTGCTGCACTTATAGCTCCAGCGGTCTGCAGGATCCGGTGCCCGGTAAGCCGTCTGGGAGAACCTATCGCCGGCTCCTCTTTCCCAGACCGGCTGCTCTCCTGGAAAGCTCCTTTCCTGTCTGTTCCTTTCCCGATCTCTCTTCTAACCTGAACTCCTCCCACCGGGGCTGGGTCTCCTAGTAAAGGAATTAACCCTTTAGTCCCCTGAGCTAAGGGTGTGTGTGGATGCGAGAAACAAGCCACATTTTAACTTCCCCATTCACTTGCCACAGGAATAATTACACCGCTTTTACAGGTGCAATACCCCTCTGTGACGCCTGACCTTGCGGGGCGCCACAGTAGCACCCTAGCAATTTGTACCTGCTCTACTGTCTATATACTGTATTTACCTAATGTTGCACATGTCTAAACCGACCGCTTGAAACTGTAAGTGTAACGTATGGGCTCACCTGCGGTACAGCACAGGAGTTCACCATCTTACAATAGGTTCTCTCTACTCTCCAACCAAATATCCCTCTCTCCTCTCAATGTAAATTTAATGAGCTCCGAGGAATAGTCCATCCTCAACTACACTGAGAAAACCCTACGAAATAACGATCGGCAACGCTATTTAGCCGAATACAAGAGCTAAGAAAGTTAAGGAATGATCACATGGTATAATCCACCTCGGAAACGCTCTACTGGAAGCAGTTGACGTTCACCCTGACGTCTATTCCGTGCCGTGTCGGCACCTTGGCGTGAAATACAATTCTCAATAACAGAACAAATAGCAAACATGGCGGCAGCTCATACACTGGTCTTGGCTATAGCTGTGGCCTGAAACTAACTACAGGCCCTATCTCAGTCTAACGTATATTGGTGCCAAAATGTGGTGAGGTGCGTAGATGGTTTCGATGGCGCAGTGGGCCTTTGTTCCCGAGTCAGATTCAGACAAACAAAAGACAAATGTGAGCGGATGATGGGTAGTGGAGAGCGATCGTTATAATATCATATTTACAATATTCATTCATTTATAGTCCCATTAATTCTATAGACATTTGTAACACTGTCCCCATTGGGGATCACAATCTAAACATCCTACAAGTATACACTACCGTTCAAATGTTTGGGGTCACCCAGACAATTCTGTGTTTTCCATGAAATATTTTTATTTATCAAATGAGTTGCAAAATTAATAGAAAATATGGTCCAGACATTGACAAGGTTAGAAATAAGGATTTGTATTTGAAATAATAATTTTCTCCTTCAAACTTTGCTTTCGTCACAGAATGCTCCTGTGCAGCAATTCCAGCATTGCAGACCTTTGGCAGGTACTATGTAATGAAGCTCTAGATGAGGAGCTGTGAGGCATCGATTTCTCACAATAGAGACTCTAATGTACTTGTCTTGTTGCTCAGTTGTGCAGCGGGGCTCCCACTTCTCTTTCTACTCTGGTTAGAGCCTGTTTGTGCTCTCCTCTGAAGGGAGTAGGACACACCGTTGTGGGAAATCAACAGTTGCTTGGCAATCTCTCGCAGGGAATAGTCTTCACTTCTAAGAACAAGAATAGACTGTCGAGTTTCACATGAAAGTTCTGTTTTTCTTGCCATTTTGAGAGTTTCATACAACAAACAAATGTAATGCTCCAGATTCTCAACTAGCTCAAAAGAAAGTCAATTGTATAGCTTCTCTAATCAGCCAAACCGTTTTCAGCTGTGCTAACATACGTGTACAAGGGTTTTCTAAACATCCATTAGCCTTCTTACACAGTTAAAAAACACAATGTACCATTAAAACACTGGAATGGTGGTTGTTGGAAATGGGCCTCTATACATTGTGAGGTAGCACCCGTGGAACCCGCTTGCATAACAACAACAACACGTGTTTATAAGTTAACCAATGTGTACCCATTTATTTTCGCATATTAACCCCTTCCCGACCCTTGGCCCACCGTTTGGGCCATGGAAAACAGTTTGTTCACGACCCATGGCCCAAGGGGTGGGCCATGCATTGATCGGGCTCCTGCGGCGCGTGTGAGCGGGTTAACTCAGGTGTCACCGTTGCTACTGCAAGGTGACAACCTGAAGTTAACCCCACGGGGTGTGGATTAACCCCCCGTGCCCAGGGCCCCTCCGATCTGCAGTTTAAAACTGAAACTGCAGATCTGAGAAATCACAGCGATTCCCTCCTCCCAGATCTGATTGGAGCTCTCCAATCAGATCTGGACGGGCGGATCGGCTGGTGCCCTCCCCCTACTCAGCGCCTCCAGCTCCAGGAAGCATTAGGGCCCCCCTTCCCACCTATCGGCCCCCCCCCGCCCCTCCGATCATCTTTTTCTGCCGGCTGCACTGCAGCCACCGTCATTCCTCTGTGCGCCCCTGCCCCCTTCCTCCTCCAGCCCCTCCTGTGTCTTGTCCCCCTACCTCCAGCCCCCCTTGTGTCCGGCCTGCTCCCCTCCCTCCCCCCCGCGATCCACCCGCCCTCCTCCTTCTGTACTGCAGTGCCGGCGGACTCAGGCGCCCGCCGGTCAGCCTACACAGCCTCCTCTCCCCCTGCTCATGCCCCCCCTTCCCCTGCTCATCCCCCCCCCACCTTCCCCTGCTCACTCACCCCCCCCTGCCTAGCCCCCCACCTCTAGCCCCACTCACCCATTCGGGAGCAGCCCGCCGGCCTCCGATGCAGCTGCGGTGTGGCCCCTCCTCCTCTCAGCGGCTCCTCCTCCTCATGGGTAAGTATGAATGAATGAATGAATGAATGAATAGATGGATGGATGTGTGCGTGCGTCCGTGGATGTGTGTTAGTGTGTCCGTGCATGTGTGCATCCGTGGATGTGTGTTAGTGTGTCAGTGCATGTGTGCGTACGTGGATGCGTGCGTGGATATGCGTATGTGGATGTGCGTGAACTCCAGCGTCCGTGGATGTGTTTGTGCGTCCGTGGATGTGTGTGTGCGTCTGTGGATGTGTGCGTGCGTGAATTCCAGCGTGCGTGGATGTGTGCGTGCGTCCGTGGATGTGTGTGTGTCCGAGGATGTGTGCATGCGTGGATGTGTGTATGTGGATGTGCATGAATTCCAGTGTGCGTGGATGTGTGCGTGCGTCCATGGATGTGTGCATGCGTGGATGTCAGCGTGCATGGATGTCAGGGTGTGTGGATGTCAGCGTGCGTCCGTGGATGTGTGCATGCGTGGATGTCAGCGTGCGTGAATGTCAGCGTGCGTGGATGTGTGCGTGCGTGGATGTGTGCGTGCGTAGATGATGGGTGCATAGGTGGATGGATGGGTGCAACAAGGGATCAAGTGTCCTCTTGTAGTCTCTGGGATCATAGTCATGGTGCATTGTATGACAGATCATTGTCATACAGTGCACCATAACTGTGACCCTAGAGGCTGTAGGAAGAGGACACTTGATCCCTTGCTGCAGTCTCTGTGGATTGAGCAGAGGCGATCGAGCGTCGTGGGACCTTCATTGTGGACTACGTCGGAGGCGATCGAGCATCGTGGGACCTTAGTTGTGGACTACATCGGAGGTGATCGAGCGTCGTGGGACCTTCGTTGTGGACTACATCGGATCTTTTTAATAAAGATGGAGTCCGAATTTTGTTTGTGTTTTTTTTTCAAATAAAAAGATTTTTCTCTGTGTGTATTTTCTGACTATTTATGGCGGCCGTCACACGGTAAGATATCTTTAGCGATATTGTAAGCGATCACGTGCACGCGCAATCACTTACAATATCGCTCACATCGCTGGTGAGATGTCACACAGACAGACTCACCAGCGATGTGGAGCAGCGAGATCGCTGGTAACTATGGTACACATCGGGTTACTAGGCGCCGCGCGTCGCTTAGTTACCCGACGTGTACCATAGTTACCATCTCCCAGCATAGGCGCGGTCGCTGGGAGATGGATCATCGTGGTGTCATACACCACGATGATGCAGATCGTTGCATCGTTCATCGCTAGATCTGAGAACCGAACCTCAGATCAGCGATGTCACGATCAAGCGATTTACCATCGTAAATCGCTTGATTACATGCAACGATATCTTGCCCGATATCGCTTAAGCGTGTGACGGCCCCCTATCAGAGATTTCTAATGGCGGGTCTAACATTGGCCCTATATTATGAATCTCGGGCTTAGTGCCAGCTGCCAATAAAAAGCTGGCATTAACCCCTTTATTACCCAGTTAGCCACCGCCACCAGGGCAACTGGAAGAGCGTGGGTACAGCGCCGGAAAATGGCGCTTCAACGAATGCGCCATTTTCTGGGGCGGCTGCGGGCTGCAATTCGCAGCATGGGAGGCCCAGAACGCTTGGGCCTCTCTATGCTGAAGATTCCAGTCCCCAGCTGTCTAGTTGTACCTGGCTGGACCAAAAATATGGCGGAGCCCCACGTAATTTTTTTTCTAGAATTAGTTCTAGAAATTAAAAAAAAAAATGGGCTTCGCTGTATTTTTGGTACCAGCCAGGTATGACGAGGCAGCTGGGGCTTGTGGCAGTCCGTAGCTGCCAAGTTGTACCTGGCTGGACCAAAAATATGGCGGAGCCCTATGTCATTTTTTTTCTAGAAATAATTCTAGAAATAAAAAAAAAATAGGCTCCGCTGTATTTTTGGTTCCAGCCAGGTATGACGAGGCAGCTGGGGGCTGGTGACAGTCCGTAGCTGCCACGTTGTACCTGACTGGACCAAAAATATGGCGGAGCCCCATGCCATTTTTTTTTTTACTTCTACCAATAAAATGATAAGGAGCTTTGCCTTATTTTTGGATGCCAGCCAGGTACAACTTGGCAGTTGGGGGGCTGCAATCCTCATCGTGGAGAGAACCAAATGTTGTGGCCCCCCCACGCTGCAAATTGCAACCCACAGCCACCCCAGAAAATAGCACATTAGAGGTGCCATTTTCTGGTGCTGTACCCCAATTCTTCCAGTTGCCCTTGTGCTGGTGGCATTGCTAGTGGCACAGAGGGGTTCTCCATACGCGACATGGAGTCCGCTAACAATTCCAATTGTTAGCGGACACCATGTCGCGTATGGAGAGCCCCTGTGTGCCTAAACATTGGAGCTCCCCCACAAGTGACCCCATTTTGGAAACTACACCCCCCAAGGAATGTATCTAGATGCATAGTGAGCACTTGAACCCCCAAGTGGTTCACAAATTGATCCATAAAAATATAAAAGTGCTTTTTTTTTTCCACAAAAAAATTATTTTTTCATCTTTACGGATCAATTTGTGAAGCACCTGGGGGTTCAAAGTGCTCACTATGCATCTAGATACATTCCTTGGGGGGTCTAGTTTCCAAAATGGGGTCGCTTGTGGGGGAGCTCTAATGTTTAGTCACACAGCGGCTCTCCATACGCAACATGGAGTCCACTAACAATTCCAATTGTTAGCGGACACCATGCCGCGTATGGAGAGCCCCTGTGTGCCTAAACATTGGAGCTCCCCCACAAGTGACCCCATTTTGGAAACTACACCCCCCAAGAAACGTATCTAGATGCATAGTGAGCACTTGAACCCCCAAGCAGTTCACAAATTAATCCATAAATATAAAAAAGTACTTTTTTTTTCCACAAAAAAATTATTTTTTCATTTTTACGGATCAATTTGTGAAGCACCTGGGGGTTCAAAGTGCTCACTATGCATCTAGATACATTCCTTGGGGGGGTCTAATTTCCAAAATGGGGTCACTTGTGGGGGAGCTCTAATGTTTAGTCACACAGCGGCTCTCCATATGCAACATGGTGTCCGCTAACCGTTCCAATTGTTAGCGGACACCATGTCGCGTATGGAGAGCCCCTGTGTGCCTAAACATTGGAGCTCCCCCACAAGTGACTATATTTTGGAAACTAGACCCCCCAAGGAACGTATCTAGATGCATAGTGAGCACTTTGAACCCCCAGGTGCTTCACAAATTGATCCGTAAAAATGAAAAAATAAATTTTTTGTGGAAACAAAGTACTTTTTCATTTTTACGGATCAATTTGTGAAGCACTTGGGGGGTTCAAAGTGCTCACTATACATCTAAATAGGTTCCTTGGGGGGTCTAGTTTCCAAAATGTGCTCACTAGTGGGGGAGCTCCAATGTTTAGGCACACAGGGGCTCTGAATGGAAAATCAGCTCAAATTGTTAGCGGACACCATGTCACGTTTGGAGAGCCCCTGTGTGCCTAAACATTGGAGCTCCCCTACAAGTGACCCCATTTTGGAAACGAGACCCGCCAGGGAACTTATCTAGATGGGTGGTGAGCATTTTGAATGCCCCAGTGCTTCACAAATTAATCTGTAAAAATGAAAAAAGAAAATGTTTGTGGAAATAAAACTACTTTTTCATTTTTACGGATGAATTTGTGAAGTACCTGGGGGTTCAAAATGCTCACCACCCATCTAGATAAGTTCCCTGGGAGCTCTAGTTTCCAAAATGGGGTCACTTGTGGGGGAGCTTCAATGTTTAGGCACACAGGGGCTCTCCAAACGCGACATGGTGTCCGCTAACAATTTGAATGGAAAATCAGCTCAAATTGTTAGCGGACACCATGTCGCGTTTGGAGAGCCCCTGTGTGCCCAAACATTGGAGCTCCCCCACAAGTGACCCCATTTTGGAAACTAGACCCCCCGGGAACTTATCTAGATGGGTTGTGAGCATATTGAACCCCTAGGTGCTTCACAAAATAATCTGTAAAAATGAAAAAAGAAAATTTTTGTGGAAATAAAAGTACTTTTTAATTTTTACGGATGAATTTGTGAAGCACCTGGGGGTTCAAAGTGCTCACTATGCATTTAGATACGTTCCTTTGGGGGTCTAGTTTCCAAAATGGGGTCACTTGTGGGGGAGCTCCTATGTGGAGACGCACAGGGGCTCTCCAAACGCAACATGGTGTCCGCTAACAATTTGAGCTCATTTTGCATTCAAATTGTTAGCGGACACCATGTCGCGTTCGGAGAGCCCCTGTGTGCCTAAACATTGAAGCTCCCCCACAAGTGACCCCATTTTGGAAACTAGACCCCCAAAGGAACGTATGTAGATGCATAGTGAGCACTTTCAACCCCCAGGTGCTTCACAAATTGATCCATAATAATGAAAAAAGAAAATTTTTGTGGAAAAAAAAGTGCTTTTTCATTTTTATGGATGAATTTGTGAAGCACCTGGGGGTTCAAAGTGCTCACTATGCATCTAGATACGTTTCTTGGGGGGTCTAGTTTCCAAAATGGGGTCACTTGTGGGGGAGCCCCAATGTTTAGGCACACAGGGGCTCACTAAACACAACATGGTTACAGCTAACAATTTGAGCTGATTTTTATTCAAATTGTTAGCGGACACCATGTCGCGTTTGGAGAGCCCCTGTGTGCCTAAACATTAGAGCTCCCCCACAAGTGACCCCATTTTGGAAACTAGACCCCCCAGGGAACATATCTAGATGGGTAGTGAGCATATTGAACCCCCAGGTGCTTTACAAATTGATCTGTGAAAATGAAATAGTACTTTTTTTTTCACAAAAATTTTCTTTTAGCCTAAATATTTTCGTTTTCACATGGCAACAGCATAAAATTCATTCTAAAATTTGTTGGGCAATTTCTCCTGAGTACACCGATACCTCATATGTGGTCATAAACCACTGTTTGGGCACACAGCAGGGCTCAGAAGGGAAGGAGCGCAATTTCACTTTTTGAATGTAAAATTAGCTCCAAAATTCAAATTGTGCTCCTTCACTTCTGAGCCCTGCCGTGCGCCCAAAGAGTGGTTTATGACCACATATGAGGTATCAATGTACTCGGGAGAATTTGCACAACACATTTTAAGATCCATTTTATCCCGTTGCCCATGTGAAAATGAAAGAATTGAGGCTAAAAGAACATTTTTGATAAAAAAATTAAAATATCCATTTTTTGTTTCCACTTTGCTTTAGTTCCTGTGAAGCACCTGAAGGGTTAATAATCGTCTTGAATGTAGTTTTGAGTAGCTTGAGGGGTGCAGTTTTTGGAATAGTGTCACTTTTGGGTGTTTTCTGTCATGTACACCCCTCAAAAGGACTTCAAATGTGATGTGGTCACTAAAAAAAATGGCTTTGTAAATTTTGGTTGAAAAATGAAAAATTGCTCATGAACTTTGAACCCTTATAACGTCCTAACAAAAAAATTTTTTTTTTTCAAAATTGTGCTGATGTGAAGTAGACATGTGGGAAATATTATTTAATAACTTTATTCTGTCACATATCTCTCTTGTTTATCAGAAAAAAAAAAAAAATGTGAAAATTGTGAAATTTTCTAAATGTTTGCCATATTTTTGATTTTTTCACAAATAAACGCAAAAATTATCGACTTAAATTTAATACTAGCATGAAGCCCAATATGTCACGAAAAAAACAATCTCAGAATCGCTAGGATCCAACGAAGCGTTCCCGAGTTATAATTTCATAAAGGGACACTAATCAGAATTGCAAAAAAGGCCAAGGTCTATAGGGTCGAAATAGGCTGGGTCCTGAAGGGGTTAATAACATAACCCGGGTAGCATATTTGACACATATCACATTGAGTATAAACACTTCACATAAATACACCATACATTTACATATAATAATACATATATTGCACATAACGTTTATAGTAACCCGGGACCTGTAACCATCTCTGTGTCCCCATTGGAGCTCTACTAACAGCTCCCGTGGTGGCTACGGCCTCCGGCCTATATACACTTTACACATACGTTTATCAATTCACCATATGTATATATCAGCGATGACACCTCCGGGTTCAGAACAAGGATTGAGCAACCTGAGTCACGGGGCTCCTTCCTGGACGTGTTTCACCCCATGTCCCGGTCAGCGCCCACCTGGTTCAACCATGGTGTCCCCACTCTAGGAGCCCTTTTTAACCCCTGCTTCTGACCTTCGCTATATACCCTTCAACGGGCCCTGTGGGTCCCAATGGCGGTACCTGCCGCCTAGCTTTAGTCACCCAGCCTGATGACTCCATATATATATATATATATCCCGTAGTCAGAGTCCTGCCTGACCGGGACCTTACACATCACATGTGATCCATCATACACTATCCATGGATCCCATGCATCCACACATCCGCTCACAACCCATCATAATACATCCATGGACTGTGGCTCCTCCATGACCATAACAGGGACCTGGTCAACCTTAGTATCCGGTCTAACCATCCATTACCTACTATAGGAGCCTTCATGACCCCTGTCTCTGGCCACAGTCACACCCACACCATTAGAGGTCGTGGTTGAGGGACAGGTACCCACTGCAAGCACCAGGCCAATCTTCCCTCTCGTCCCACAGGGACGGAACGCCTCCAACATCATCCACTCCAGCTGGGGCTCTCCCACAGACACTGTACATGGCCTTTCTACCTAAGCCATAACATACACATATAGTTGAAACAGGTCCCTCACTGACTATCTAGTCGGACCTCGGGTGGCTATGCCCGCCTGGCACATTTCACACACCAGGTGCCCAGTTCACACAAGCATTTGAGAACTGCCTTCTTACCGGGCACAGATCCGGGTCTCGCTACCTGTGTCACGGGTCCACCAAGCGTCCCCAAGGGCTCCTTTCCCGGACGTGTTTCACCCCACGCCCGGACCAGTATCCACCGGGTTTAGCCACGGCTTCCCCACACCAGGTGCTATCACAACCTCGGACCTCGGCACCGGCATGGAGCTAGCATGCTCCCTTCATACACACAGAGCCTCTGGACTGCTCTGCACTTGGCTGGTAAACAGCCCACATGCTCTCAGGCTGATCTCTGGCTGATAATGAACCTCTCAGCCTGATCTCTCAGCAGGATCTCACACAAGTCTGACTCAATCACTCAGCTGGCTGGCTCTTATCGTGCCGGCCACTCCCACTCTGACACACCCACCTAGGCTGTCAGCAATCAACACCCATTCCTTTTCTCAGGGTCCCATCGATCTCCGGAGCCACTCACACTGTCGCTCATTAGGCTCATGATTGTATCACATCAATAGCAGTCACTCTCACAATTAACCCCTGTGAGTTCACACAGCATCATCACAGTAAAACCGGCCAGTGTGAACAGGATCATACCCTGATCCTGCATGTGATGCGCCCCGGCCATGGGGTCCATGCCGGCGGTGCCTCACAACATCTATGTAGATATTTCACTAAAAACCGTTGGAAATTTGGGTTTTGTTTGGGTGTGTTTATAGCTTAACCTAGAGCAGAAGAATTAGTGCAAATGCACTAATACATCTGTTCTACTGTATGTTATGCTACACACAAATACACACAGAGACATACACACACACAGACAGACACAGTGATCTTACCAGTCTCCCACTGCTTGCTTCCGGGACCACTCTCCCGCTCATTTACTTCCGTGGCCGCCCATTAAGTTTCCTGCATATTCACTGCACGGACTGGAAATAGTCAATGACAGATGCTCATATGTCGGGCCCACTGGGACGGGGTACTCGGTACCGGACCGGGTTTACTGCTAGGGGATGTCACGGAGGTCCTGGTCCTGGCCCTGGCAAGTAAAAGGGGAATATTTACAGGGGATTGAATGTTTGTCGTGACGCCACCCACGGCTTGTGGTCAGTAATGGGACCACCGCTGCTGCAGAACCTCCGGGGACGATGTTAGGCAGCTGTAGATGGAATCGTTTTCCGCGGGTAGAACTGGGTTCCCCGGGGCAGTGATGTTAAAGTCAATGGTGTAGTTTTGTGAGAGGTGCAGTGCACTTACTGTCCTGCTGCTGCAGCCTTCCTTCATTCAGTGCCCAGAGCTGACAGGCTGTGGCTCTCCAGGCTGGATTCCTCTGCGATCCTGCTGGAGGGAATCATGCACAGGCAATACAGTTCTGTCTTAATCAGGCAAGGGAGTCAGAGGCAGGGTTCACAGTGTTTACTTTGCAGTTCTTCAGTACAACAGTTCAGTTACAGTTCTTACACGGCTTACAAGCTTTCCCCTCCAGGTTCCTTTACTCCCTGCAGCCAGGTTGTTCCTCTCTGTGACCCCTCACTCTTTCTCTGTCCTTCCCAGGCTTTTCTCCCTCCTTTATCTCACTGTGCGCTTGTCTCCGGACAATTTGGCGGTGGCTCGGACCCCTGCGGGCCCTCGTGGTCGCCACTGAGCTGCCTGTCCTTTGGGGTAGGAACTCTAACGTGGAGTTAGAGCTCCCCGTCGGTAGTCTGGGGAAACCGGGTGAATCATCGGTCCCCTTCAGAGCCGACACTCTGCTGCTAGCCTAGCCTCCAATAGTGCTGCCGTGCTAGGCTCTATCCTTCTACCGTGTGACTCAGGTTCCATAAGAAGGCTACTCCGCCTGCAGTTGGTCCCTTCAGCCGTGTTCCTAGGACACAGTGCTCCTGGTCCTCTCTTTCCTCACACTCCTGGGGTGCTGGCTCCGGATGGGCTTTCGCTCTGTGGCTGCGCTGGCTCTTCAGATTCTGCGCTCCTTACACCCCACTCCTCCAGGACGTGCGCTTCTGGTCTGTTCTGCTCAGCCTACCTCGGCCTACTGACTCCTTCCTCCTGCCCTTCTCTATTTCTACCATCTATCACCTGACCTACTTGCTGTCCCACCACTGTTGTCTAAACCCACCACCCCTTGCCCGCCTAGAGTCCCGGGCTCTGGGTTGGGTGCTGCCTTCTAGTGGTGTGTGGGATGTCTGTGAGGGTGTTGTGGTGTAACTGTCTTCCTTCCTACCTGGCTGCAGTTCGCTATGTGGCCTCCTGGTCGCAGGGGCGCCACACATACTCTTTGAGTGTCCGTGATTGGTTGTTGCAATCAGACTGCATTTACTCAATCTGGATGTAGTCTGTGCTGGGTTTTCATACACATTAGTGTATGGCAACTAACCAGCCATCATATTGTGTAAAATAAATAATGGAAAAAAATATGTAGGGCGTCACTGAACTGAGACTCCTCCTCAGAACTGAGACTCCTCCTCAGAACTGAGATTTATCTTCAGAACCAAGACTCCTCCTCAGAACTGAGACTCCTCCTCAGAACTGAGATTTATCTTCAGAACCAAGACTCCTCCTCAGAACCAAGACTCCTCCTCAGAACTGAGACTCCTCCTCAGAACTGAGACTTCTCAGAACTGAATCTCCTTCTCAGAAACAAGTTTCCTCCTCAAAACCAAGATGTCTTAGAACTGAGACTCCTCCTCAGAACCAAAACTCCTCCTCAGAACCGAGGTTTCTTCTCAGAATGGAGACTCTTCCTCAGAAACAAGACTTCTCCTCAGAACCGAGGCTCCTTTTCAGAAGCAAGTCTCCTCCTCTAAACTGAGACGTCCCAGAACTGAGACTCCTCCTCATAACCAAGACTCCTCTTCAGAACCGTGATTCCTCCTCAGAACCAAGACTCGACTTGTGAAGATGATGCAGGAGTCAATATATGTGCTCATCTTATTCGTGAAGAGGTTTCTACTTGAAAAACTTGATGTTTTTTGACTGCCTTAAAAAACTGTCTGTGACTCGCCCCAGCGGGAGCTGTGGGGTACTCGGAACCGGGCCTGTCCTCCTACTTCTTGCACGAGCCTCCTCACACAGAGCCACGATCTAGCAGCCACCGGCCATCGTTGGGCGACCGACATAGTTCCCTGGCCCTAGTACGGCTGCCTTCTCTGTGCTGTGTCAGGAGTTGGCCATAACTCACAGAGATCTCATGGCCCTGCCGGTTCTGTGGTTGGAGCTTGAAGCCTTCCTGCCACTTTCAGGGCCGGGCACCTGTTTCTCGCGCTGTCCTTCTGCTTCACAGCTGATTCGGGTGCACAGGTAAATCGCTCACTGCCCGCACCTCTAGGACTCTCTCTGTCTTTCTGCGGTCTGTAGCCCCAGGACACGAGATAGGACTCATCGTAGCTCGGGCCTCCAGGTCTGTGCTCGCTCTCTCCTCTCTATCTTGTGTCCTCTCTCGACTGACCTCCCACTTCCCGTGGTGTTTCCCCTTTGTTCTGTTCCTTTCCCTGACCGCTTCCTGCTCACTTCCCACCACCTGTCTCCCCTGCTGTTCCACTGTGGCCTGAGCCATCCCACTACCTGAGTTCACCCACTCGCTCTGGGACCGGGTGTGTGTTGGGTGTGTTTGTGGGTAAGACCACTATTTTTCGGCTCACCGAGTGTGTTTTATTTCATGGTCGCAGTGCAGTAGGGACAGGTAATTTTTAAAACACTCTCAAACACATTAGCAGCATGGTTTAAAAACACAAAAATCAACAGGGAGCACATTGAAGCATGTTATCTATATACTACCAGTTCAAACCATTCACCGTCCATGATTAGCAGTGTCCAAAAGGAGGAGCTCCAACAGGGAGAACTAAGAGGCTAAAACAGGGGGCAGTTGTCCACTGGTGTCGCCAGCCCTGACTACTCCGGCTGCCAAGGCAGCACGTTGGGCCTCACCGCCCGTACTCCAGGTGGGGTCGGCATTGAGTACCCCAACACGGGGGTTCAAGATCCTTGCTCCCACACGGGTGGTGGAGCGGGTCTGGTGGTTGTAGGAACACAGGTGGGGGCCCTCACTCCTGTTCAGGCTCTCAGTCTCTCTCATGGTCCTGCTCGCAGTCTCTCTCATGGTCCGGATCGCAGTCTCTCTCATGGTCCGGCTCGCAGTCTCTCTCATGGTCCGGCTCTCAGTCTCTCTCATGGTCCAGCTCGCAGTCTCTCTCATAGTCCGGCTCGCAGTCTCTCTCATGGTCCGGCTCGCAGTCTCTCTCATGGTCCGGCTCACAGTCTCTCTCATGGTCCGGCTCGCAGTCTCTCTCATGGTCCGGCTCGCAGTCTCTCTCATGGTCCAGCTCGCAGTCTCTCTCATGGTCCGGCTAGCAGTCTCTATCATGGTCCGGTCACAGTGTCTCTCATGGTCCGGCTCGCAGTCTCTCTCATAGTCCGGCTCGCAGTTCTCTCACAGGTCCGGCTCGCAGTGTCTCTCGTGGTCCAGTTCGCAGTCTCTCTCATAGTCCGGCTCGCAGTCTCTCTCACAGGTCCGGCTCGAAGTCTCTCTCAAGGTCCGGCTCACAGTGTCTCTCGTGGTCCAGTTCGCAGTCTCTCTCATGGTCTGGCTCGCAGTCTCTCTCACAGCTGGCACGCCGCCTCTTCTCAAACCATCAATTTCGAACACTTCTCAGGCACTCTTTTTTCTTCCCTGCACTCTTTCCGATACCCGGCCTCTCTTAGACACACTTTCAGAAGACTCGCGCTCTTTCTTAATTTTCCTGCACTTTTAGGGCCCGGATTCGTCCAACCACGCCTTTTACAGATGAATGGCGGCGACTCTGCAGGCCATTCCTTAAAGCTCAGCACACAGGGAGCGCTGTCTTGTAAAGTCATAGTGTCTAACTATTCATAAGGGCCACAGCCCTACACACCAATCCAATGTAAATTCATATTACTAATAATCAATTAGTGATTCCTGCTTTGGTGGGACCACATGACCCAGGAGGTTCAATTTAACTCTCCTAGTCTATGATTTTATGATCATTAAAAGGTTAAGATTTAGAAAATCCCAAACAGCTGAGGATGGATCAGGCACAAGCCCTGAGATTGTGCGAAAGGGGGGTCTTCTTCTAAACCTAGAGAGTAGAAACGTGGTGATGAGACACTGAAGCTGGAAGCTTTGGAACGGAAGAAATCAGAAAAAGTATTGTGAGAGTCAGGATGAGTTAGAGTAAAAGGGAAACCAGGGTGGCTGATCTGCCCCTCAAGCTAGGGAGCCCTGAACTTACCCTATCTCAGTGGTACACTAATGGGGGAGAGGCCTGAGTCTCCACCCTGACCCTGCTCCTAATCAGCCCTCAGCTGATTCCCTGAAGCTGCAAATTAATGAAACCCACAGATAAAGACAGACAGGGGGAACCAAAACACAATCTCTCAGCACTCACACACAGGGAGAAGACAATATGTGATTAGGGAGAAAACAAGTACAAGCAGGAGATAAAAAGACAACAGGGAAGTTTCCTCCGTACACCCAACGACTGTTTTCCAGAAACTGGAGCAAAGCTGAAGCTATGATCGGCATAGGAGAATGGGCTCCACCATGTTTAAAGGGTGGAGACGGCTGTGATAGGACAGAACAACTTGAAACTCCAGCAGCACATTACCAGCCATCAGGAAGTTAACCCCTGCAAGACTGATGACCAACGAGCACAAAACAGTCAACACCCAAACTGAACAGAGAAGAAGCACAAGACTGCGGACCAGACACCACAGTGTGAACAGAGTCAGAGGATGTAAAACAACAAATAGGTGCAGAGCGGAACACCGCATGAAAGTGAATTATCAAAAGGATTAACTTCAGGGAACATAATTCTACTGCAGTTTAAGGCACCGGACACTATGACATTATCTACAGGGAGACATCAGGCCCCACCTTGGTCTGCGAACACTGATAAAGAAATGAAAACTCCTTCTAGAAGCTTCAGAAAGATAACGCCCCGTCACACTAAACGAGAACGCTAGCGAGATCACTGATGAGTCACGAACTTTGTGATGCAACAGAGACCTCAACAGCGATCTCGTTATGTGTGACACTTAGCAGTGATCAGGCCCCGCTGTGAGATCGCGGCTCTGGACCATTTTTTGATCGTCGGTCTCCCGCTGGGCAGCATACATCGCTGTGTGTGACAGGGACAACGACCAACGACCTCAACACTTCAGGTCTGAGAAACACGGTCCGAACCACCTCCGGATCATGCCGGATCATTGCTGCGTCGCTGGTGAGATCTGACTGTTTGACCTCTCACCAGTGATCCCTACAGGTCATACAGCGACTCAGCAACGATCCGGAATGATAGGAGGTCGTTGGGACTCTGTCACTCCCAGG